>JAMPIV010007833.1:140000-196493 GCA_024509875.1 Oreohelix idahoensis | reverse complement strand
GGTGTAAGCCCACTATTGGCATTTCACCGCAAAGAAACTAGGTGAAGGTGCGCCGTTTGCTTGGTGAGCACCCACCAGTCCGTTGGGACGAACTGGCAGTCATGATTTTGACATATTTCCCTGATAATATCAAGTTATTTAAACTCTTGGCTCTTACGCAATAATGAGTGGTTATACATTGTATTGTGGCGTTCTGTCCCATAATTTTCCGCTAAGAGGACTGAGTATAGCCCCATTTCTGAGTAATTGGCTTTGTACTGTTTCGTCCGGTATTCTAGGAAGGCTGGTATGTAACGCATTGGTTCTAGCAGCTGCCAGCTTGCCTTTCTCCGATAAAAGTACATGTTCCAATCGCTCAGAAAAAAATGTCCCGTGCTGTTTGGGATTGGGCTTAGTCCATAACCAAGGGCAGTTAAACAGAAGGGCTAAAGCAGGTGTGCCAAAGTAGGGTCCGGATTGTTTATTGCTCCTTCTTTAAGTTGCTAGTATACAAATTTGGCGCAGGCTACTTCCCGTTCCGTTACTTAGTTTGCCCACTTTGTAGTTACTATAGCAACGGTACCAGCCACAATCGGACTATTGCCGGTTTATCCCAATAGACACACGTATCCCTCCCCGCCAAGTATGACCTGGGTAATGATGGATACATCCGATAAACAGGCCGCTAAGCTTGATCACGAACGACCATATCTGGACGAAAGGTACATAGAGAAATCCTCGCACCAAATGCGTATGTGTGAAGGGCGCTGTAGGTAGGTGCCAATCAAATCATCTCTTGAAGAACCGTGTCCACAAAGTAGGACGGCTCCTCGATTGCATGTCAATCTTGACCGGGTATTGACTTCAGTTAGTTTCTGGCAACAAGTGTCAAGTCGTAAGAAACGACGCCGTGGTCCAAATATAGGCAAGAAATTTTGGAAGTGAATCCGGTTCTTCAAAGTAGTAAGCATTACGCCGCATCTGCGTTATAGGAGGGTCCTATCCCGCCAAGTAGGAGGGGGCCACAGTTGGGAAGCTACTTGTGAATAATTTCCCGCCGTTGCCGAGTACTGTCGAATATAGGGCAAAGCCTGATTGCGTTTAGATGGCTTCGGTGTGCACGGTCCATCTGATCGACGGGGGGGGGGGGGGGGGTGGGGGTGGGGGGGAGGTCCGCAGTGCCTCGGGGGTTCGCCCTTTGTGCCACCTTGTCCTTTCTGGCTACGCTGCCATGATATGGTCGGGTTCGGGATTTTGATATCAGGACTAGTTTTTGGGTTGTGCGTTATGGGTGTACGTTGTTCTTCGTATAACCTTGGGATTTTTGCAGGAGTGGGGTTTAGAATGGTCCAGGTCTTCTTTCTCATGAGTGTGTTGTTTTGAGGTGTTATAAAGGGCTCTTGAGACGAATTGCTCTAGGATATGTTTTGCGCGAAAAATGCATTCCTTTCTTAGTTCTGGTTTCCGGTTTCCCTTCGGCTTTGATTTGGCCTTGGGTAGTATGGCAGGGTTGCCAGGCGTCATTATTGATAACGCTCAGGAACTTTTCTCTCAAAATGTCATTCAAATTTTTTTGCTCTTACCTCACCAGAGCATCAGGCCGAGAATATCCTCCAGGTGTATCGATAGCATATTCTTTAAAAATGGTTCTCTGTTATAATGATTCCGTGTATGTTTTTAGAACAAATCCACAAAGGACCATTTTCCCCCCCCCCCCCCCCCCCATATGGTAGCTCATGGGGAGCCATGGGGCGACAGGCTTCAAGGGCGACTTTGTTAGAAACCCCTTAAAGACGGAATGACGAAACCAAGTGTAAAGAAGTTATCCCAGAATTCCTCTTCTTCGGCGGCTGTCTTCGAAACAAGTTGGCAAAAACTTTGTCTGAGCGTTCATTTCAAAAGCGGCTCCAGTAACGCTTATCTTTCTTCAACACATCGTAGTCCGTACTTGTTGGACTACTTTACCAGCTTAGTAATAGAGATTAAAATCTAAATTATAACATTATAAAGACCAGATATGCCTTTTTCGTAGGTCCTAGGGCAACATGTTATCTATATTGCCTAACGGACGTCTGACATCCCCCTTCACTAACATCCCTGTACATGAGTTGGCAAATTTTTCTTTCCAACAAATTTTTCTAACCATTTGTTGTCATCCTTCTCATTAAGGACAAGGAAAAGCTTCAAGAGTAGAAAGACATAGACATAATGCTCAGTATAAGTGAAAGAGAAGTTGATGCTGTTTAAGTCTAGGATGTCAATTATTTTAGTGCAAGTTGAATGATAAGAATGCAGATTACGTATATGACCCTGAACTCTCCATTTTTGTGCTCGAGTAGAGTGGCAGTGCACAACTTAACTCTTGGAAGTTCTAAGTGTTTTAAAGCGACCAACCGTGCTTCTGTCTTTTTTCTAGGTATATCCCTCTCTTCGCAATTCTCCCTGCATAGTCCTCTGCATCCCTCTCTCCTTCTCTTCCTGCTGTCTCCTTTCCTATTCCCTTCTATATTTTTTCCTCTATCACCGCTCCCTATCTCCATCTCACGTTTCCTGCTATGCTTCGGGCAAATCTCTGCGGATTGTCCAACTTTTACGCTCATCACCAGATACTTCTTCTGCCTGTGTAATCTTCGGCTGCTTCTTCAGCTTTCCTTCCTAGCTTAGTTCTTTTTCCGCTTTTAGTTAGCTGTTCCTCCTAACGCTACTCACTATCTCATCTAAGTTCGTACTCTGACCAAATGCTTTTCAGCTCTTCTCTCTTTACTTCAGTTCCCTCCTCTCTGTCAGCTTACGTCCGCTTTAGAATGATATTTCTAAAGCTTATGCCCTCAATCAGGCAATGATTATGTCAGTGACATTTGAGATCACAGTGGAGAAAGAGGGGAAATAGGTGAAATAAGAAGTAACTTTCCTTAGGTTCCTACGCAAACTACCTACCGGGGGGTGAAAAAAAAATTACAAAAAATTCCTAAAAGATCAAAGATGATATCCTTTACACCCTGGGATTTACCTCCTCAGCAAAAAGTAAAATCTAACTACAGCTGGGCTATTATCGAGCAGATAAAGCACTTAATGGCAAAACATCTCACTGCTTGATCTTAGCCGCCAAGCTAGAATGGTAGTTGAAAGATTACTTCTGAAAAATAAAGTTGTTAACATACAGGTGGAAAACGCAAAAGATATATTGCAAACGCATTAAATAGAGAAAACATAATCCCTTAATTTTAAAATCCACCTATAAGTTCGTTGCCTCGCTGAAGTCAATCGGGTAAGGGAGGCGAAATTAAGTATGATGATTCTGGAGCAATAGTCCTGAACACGGCAGCCACTCCTATTCACTTAGTTCAAACAGCCGTTCTGCCTCAGCTACGCCAGTGAATGGTTATACCACTCACTGCACTTTAGCGCTCAAGGGCATTTAGTATTAAGGCGAATCCTAGCAGTTAACATATATTCCCGACAAATCAGACCTGTAACCAAAATGTATATTATTCAAAAAGAGCTTGTATGTAAAAAAAAACATTATTATGTTTTGTGTAGATCAAAGCACGTCCCGTAAACAGACTTCAGCTATGTCTAAGAGGGTAATTTTATTTAAAGATATAGACAACATCACATAGACATCACATCTCTTACTCTATATCAAAAATACAGTATATCTTAAGTATCAACCTCAGTCAATAAATTACGAATCCACGTATGTCGAATCATACGACAATCCTATTCTAAATGTTCGAAAGAACCGAAAAGGAACGAGCTCCATCATAAATTGTCGTCCATGATATCGCGATAGGCGAGAATAAAGACGAATAACACCGATCATGGCTTTTGGATCATAGCCCGTTCATATGAAATAAGGTTGAATAGTGAGATTCCTGTCACCATGACTGCATTTGGAGGAGTTACGTGAAAGGTAGTTTAAATAGCATTCTCACACACGTGAAGATATACGATTTGATATACGTTTGGCTTGTACTCTGACAGCCGAAGAAGAATTCAGTCTCCATCTCTCCACTCTAACTTAACTATCAACAGTTGTTACAATTGATAGGGGCGTCATACAGACTACAAGCTGCACATATACAGATATTACTGTATAATTATACCTCGATCACAGAAGAACACCTAAGGCCCACCCAATTGGGGCGACGCACACTCACACGTGACGAAAGAGGTACATACACAACGCAATTGCAACCAACCAGAAGAAGCGACCCTACGCAACAGACATACGTCGGGACAAACTATAAACAATGAATATAATATAATTATCTATGTAAAGCGCTAGCGTGACCAAACACGATTAATTAAGTTCAAGAGCGATTTTAATTATCGAGTGAAACAAATACGGGCTCACTTAACATCAAATGAAAGAAGCACATCAATAGGAAAAGTAGCATATAGCCCATAGTCATAAAAATCGCAAGGAAACTGTTGCAAGAGTATGATAGCCCTCGTTATGGATGTTATACTCTAGGCTTTACGGCCCTGCCTCCTGTACAGTAGAAACCAGTATGATGGCTGCCACGGAGTCGACAGATAATAGGGTTTGAGTCTAAGAGTTTTTCTTTGTTTTATCTCGTAATTATACTTGGCACACATAAGTTTGAAAAAACATTTCTGATTTAAACCCTAAGACAAAAACAGCAAGAACTCTTAGCCTTAGGCAAGCAAATTGATGCAGATTGAAAAAACCAAATACGGACAAGCAAGCAAGGGTGTCAAAGAATAAAACATAGTGAAAAATATCACTCAAAGACAAACGGCAGCGATATCACAATGCATCCTCATCATCCGTCCGATGGCTTTTTCATTACTTGTACTCACGACTCAATTGCTTGGCTCCATCTTGGAACATCATTGATCTTTAGATTTTCATCACAGTATACAAAAAATGCAGCTCTTCTGCCAAAGAAAGTCCCCAGTATCGCAAAAAGACGTATTTAACCTTGGAGTCTGCTCGGGAAGCGACTTACTGTGGGTAATGGAGCAAATGGTTTGTCAAGGAGATTGTCACTGATTAACGGTCACCTACACAATTCATTCCAGGCGCGGAGTTAGCAGAGGCACCAGTGTGCAATACGCGTAGGTTTCATAAAGAAATATGATGAATAGTCAGGTCGGTTGCCTTCGCCTGCAGTATCAGGATTCAGTCTTAGACACCAGGCCACCGATTTGGTCCACTAAGATATACAATCTAGGTCGGGAAATGATTGTTAATATTCACACGCAAGACGCAGACCCACGCTAAGGGAACCAAGCAAACTATATAGAAGTTTCTAAAGAAATAGAAGTGGCTGGCCGTCCAAGGTCCAGTATTTTATCATTAGCATCTTTTGAAAAGGCCCGTTATCGACGGGATAATTAGTATTTCTGTCTAACTTGGCACGCTTCGTCAGGATCAGTGTTTACTTGAGAAATATACACACGTGTGAATCAAAATTAAGGACTGTCTATTTCTTTAGGGGGCACAAGTAATGGAAACTATCCATCTAGGGATCGCTGGTAAAACGTATTATGTGCGTCAATCCCCAAAACTTTCACTGTGTGTGAAGAGGAAAATAACACATATAAATCATAATAAAATAAGACATCCTGTACTGGTTAAGACTTACATTTAACACCTTGCAAGCAGAGAGCTTTGGGCTTATCATTTAAACTCTTCCCCCTGTGACTGTTTAGTTATATTTAAAAAATCAGCAAATCCACATAAATTAAGAGTAACAGGCGTTGCGTTATGTCCGTCAAGCCATAATCATGAGGCTGATTCTAGATGTTTATACGTTAGTTCTGTAGAAAAATACATCACTCGAACTTGAAGTAATTCGCAGTTAAATTTTAAAATTCATAAATAGTAGCCTACAATTTCCTATTTATAAATGCAGGGCTATAAAAAAAAAAGTAAATTTTAATTTTAATTCTACCTGGACTTTCGCACTGAATGGCTTTTCCTTTTCCCTAGAAAATATACATAGGCCCTACCACTTTTATTATTTCTCCTATCTGCGCTTAGAAGAAATACGATTAAAATGAATTAAGCGATTTAACACTTTACAAAAACACCTCAACAAAAATCTAGTATATCTACTCCAGTTATTAATTACCTGAACCACTAGAATTAGCAGGTATATCGCACACTTTAATAATAAATAATGGCGCTGAAAAATATTTCTGGAAGTCTAATATTTCGAACCAAATGTGCCGAAACAAACTGAGTATCGTTCGTCTAACATCTATTCTGTTTTCGAGTAAGCGACCTATCTTCTGCTGGAGTCATAGTGAAGCGATGAATTAAATTTTAAATTTTCAAACCTTGGCGCAATAATCGTTAAAATCAGCACAGAAGGGCCGTGCAAACCCTAGTTTCGGCCAACGCGAAATTATCACTCACAATCGGCCTAACTGAACCCGCACATTTACGTCCAGCTTAACGCGCGTGTCGTAACTGTCACTCGTACTGACCCCCACGATGTACGCGTCGTCAGTTTCAAATCCCGGCAGAGAGACTAGGCCTAGACGTTCGCATGGCAGTTACGGCTAGTTTCAGTCAGACACTACAGCTGACGCATAGGGCCGCACAGGTGATGCGCCGTGTCAGTTTGGGATTTTCGAGACAAAGGTCTGGATACTGGAACCCGGGGATATGGCAGTGGATGTAAAGTATCACACCTCACCGGGAACTAATGTCCTGAGACAGGTAAGCTTTCGCGCGCATCGTAAATGAGAAATTGTAGAAGATCGATTTGGCTAGCGTCCTGTGTTCCTGCGAACCGACTCTAATCACTGCCTTCAGCACTCCCGCTGCATCGGAAGCCGTCTGACATCTTTTATCGTAAATATCGTCCTATGCTAGCGAGTTCATCAGATTTTAAGAGACAAGGAAAACAGTGAATTTGTGCCGAATTATATGAAGAATTAATATTAATTCAGTGCAACTAACGAGATGGATGACAAAAATAACACTGAACCGGAAAATAAAATTACAGAGATAATAACAAGTAGAGTAATTTAGAGTGAAATAGAAATGACGGAAGACAGATGTCAGGACAAGTTTAAATGAATATAAACACCTAACGTGACCACCATTGAATACCTTTAGTTTTATCATAGGGGTGGCGGGGACCGTGTATGTGTTTTGTGTGTTCACATAGTGTGTGTGGTAGAGTAACTTCGTCTTATTTTAGAGATAGGTGGAAGAGGGGCGAGAAAGACTGTCTTTTAAACGAAAGAAAGCAGGCAGTTGTATCCGGATAGTGGTCGGAAGAAGAGAACACCCGTACTCATCCTTCAGAGACATATCTTTTCCGCATCAACCTAACCAACCATCCAGTGAACCTAATTTCTATAACTAATATTTCTATAAACATTTCCATCGTGTATCTGTCAACAAGTCACTCATTTAGCTTAACAGGCCAAATAAACAGATTTAGCCTTACGCGTAATCTAGCCGACATGTAGTGCCAACATACCGGTGATCTTTTGTTTTCAAGCCAAAGCGTTTTTTGATCTGTGGGTTGTGAAGTTTGGATATCAATTATGGAAAGATTTTTTAATTTGGGCGAAGTGTTATAAAAATGGACGAGAACCTTAGATGAGATGACAAGGAAAGGTAGGTAATGGAGGACAGGAGGAAGAAAGTCAGGAAACGTAATAGTATAGGAAAATAACGCACGAAGTTACTTAGAATTTTGGTTTCTACTGCACTCTTGTGAACAATGAAGTAACGTCGCAGGCATGGTAATTTTGTGTTTGCAAAAGTTGGTAGACATCACTCTGATCGAATGTAAGTCTGGCCATAGGCAAAATATGAAGAGCGCCCATTTAGAATGGGGAAAGTGTTCATGCTAAGAATGACAGTGGGCCAACGCAAGAGAATATTTCGGCTAAGAAAGGCAGGAGTTTTGTAAATGAAAGGAAACAAAATCATTGGCATCTTCTAAGGCAGTCGACAGTTCTGCGATAAAGCTCTTCATAGCGTCGCTACAGAGGTAGCCATAGCCGGTATAGCAAAATATGTAAAAAACTCCCGCCACCCGTACGATTGGCATGAAACTCGTTTTAGGCCTGTGTCTGTTATAAGGTGTCGCTATTATGGTTGAGAGAATCCTGTGGGAAAACATGCTTTCCGACCCTTTCCTTTGAATCGGACGAGTACACATTCAGCACCCGTCGAATTCAAGATTTAGGAGAGGATCTTAATGAACAATACAGAACAAATGAGGGGAGAATGCGACTTTGCATTGGGGCAAGCTGATGAGGCCTACTGATAGCAATAAGGGAGATAGGCCATTTAAGTCATGGTTAATTTGGGCGGTTTGTATGATAAGAACCCAAAAAAAAACCGAACATGGTAGGAATGATCTTCTATTTTGTAAGCAGACATGAATGCAGGTAGCAGATACGGGCAAAGAATGTATTTGAAATTGTGGACAGTTTCTCTACAATTCATGGCAGGAAAAGTAAAATCAGACTGGGTCTCATTGTGTTGGTTGATGTACCCGATGGTGCTCGATTCCAACAGTGTCGGCTAGGTTACTATGTGGGCCTAGCAAGCAGTTAATCTGGATTATACCCATTAAGTTTGCAAGAAATACACACGTGCTATAGGGCACCACAGGGAATGGGTGGGGGCGGGCCGGGGGTGGGAAATTACAGCACACCGTAGAATTTTCGCGGCTCTATGCTATCATCTCGGCTGATCATGGCACTTAACTCTCATCACTTTCAGGAACCTGCCATCACCGTCTGTCTTTAGTCCGAATTTTCTTGATAAATTTTCAATATCTGCGTGTTAGAGTCTTTATCCGAATTGTAAAAAAAAAAAAAAACTTTTCTTTTGTATTGTCCAGCATAGGGTTTTATGAATCATATACAATTTTCTAATATTTTCCTCTTCTTCTTCTTTCACACGTCCCGTATCCTCTCAATTTTTTAATTATACGCTGCTTTAACCTTTTTCGCTTTTTATTTTATCGCATTCGTTTCGTTTGGGCGACTATATATAACATTACTATCTTTCTCCATTCTATGCGTTTACCTGGATTTGCTTTTCTTCAACAAGCTAGAGAAGGTCGGCAGTTATTGACGTAAGCGTGTCACTCTAGAACAGAGACGTGAGAGGCTTAAAAATGCATTCTTTTAGCATTAGACTTGTCAGAGACACGAAACGTGACTTTCGGCTCATCTGTTCAGACATACGATGCATACTATGGTCTCGCAGCTTTCAGCTGACATCAGGCGCTGGTTCAGCTTCCTGCTGAGGCGCGAGCAGGAAAAGCGCTGATAACTGACAACCAAAACAATATCTACGTGCAGTTCGAGACATTTGTCTGGAAATATCCACGCTGAACAAGCTGAACACTCACCATGTGGGGCCCATGGTCAGCTTGAGTGCGAAACACTGTCCAAAACTGCATTGGCAGACAAGTTTGTCTACATTTGCATCGAGTACACTTAGCGCTAAGCGCTCGTTTCTTAGAACGGCGGAGGTGTCAGATACGCAAAGTGACAGTTAACGACAGGCCTCTTAAAGTTACACTGCTAAGTGATTATAGACGGAAAGGTATGGGATTATTATCGTTTTGAGAAATAAAAAGTTTATCCTCTTGGTGCTAGGTAATAGATTACAAACCGGAGGAAAAATGATAAACTAAGATTTTCATTTTTGCTCGGCTGAATTCGGGGCAGTTAACAGATTCGCAGTGCTAGATCATATAATCTTGTGTTTTGCGAAGTCTAGAGTTTTCTTGGCCATATTGCGCGAGTTCTAAGACTACCTAATGTGATAATTGGACAGTAATTCTATTCAATAGGTTAGTCTGTAGTTCTGTGTGGGGAGAGTAATATAGCGTATATAATATTTTTATATGCCTAATTAATTTTGTGTAAGCGTGTTTAAAGTGTTAAAATCGGCTTATGTTTTTTTCCACTAGTTATGGATTTAGGTGGTGGCAGAGCGCTTAATAACAGATAAAGTCTGTATTATTTTTCTAGTGACAGTGTTTTCAGTGGAAATTGCAGAAATAAATTTATCAATTTTTCTAGCTTAAAAACAACAATGTAGCTATATATAGAAATTAAATTTTACTGCCTTAAATATATCTAGACAACGAGAAAGCATATTTATTCTAAAACTAACTTATACAATGCTAGACCAGCCTCATGAGTGTTGATGAGAATAGCCACTGTATTCACTAATATTCATGAGGATATGATTGCATTCTGTTTTAAATATAATTGACTGTATCCTACGGGAAGAATAAAACTATAAGACAAGCTAGAAGCAAGCTATCGGCTTGTTAGTTTTAATTATCAGATTAATTCTCCGAAGTACATAGTCTGTAATAAATTAAGCACTAGTGCTAACAAAAAAAATATTTGTTTATTTTCGTTCTCTCTAAGACATTCTATAGATTCTACGATGGTTTTTCTGGTCAATTTTAATGCGGGTCTGTTTTTAAATCTGTCAAATGTGGACGTTTTTTCTCTATCAGAGTCGGGACTCGTAGAAATACGACACATTGATGAAGTTTTTAAGCAAGCACATAACAGATATATACAACACAGCATATCGTAGCAATAAGTATAAAAATAACAACAATGTTCAGCGTGAGGGCTTAGTTCTTGCAGCGTCGAGCTTTTGTCGTGTGAATGGCATAGTGGTAATGGCATCTGCGAATGAAGGCATCCAACAAGTAATCGTGCAAAGAGCATCAGGTCACACTCACCATCCGACCGCTTGATGAACGTGACTCCTATTACGCGCGATATATCTTGATGGGATAGATCCTCATGTTCATAACGGCTGACTTCGCCAGCGATTTGTCAGTAGAGAAAACATGTCAAGATGTCGCAATCTAGGGCACATGGATTTTTGAGGGAACATGTTACAGCCTATAATTCTGTATGCACTCTATGCACTGCTTAACAACTATGTCACATAGTTATCGAACAGATTTGTGATTTCCCAGAAAGTTATCTAGAACTGATCTATTTGAATGGCCTATCCAGCATAGGCGGCGAAAAGTTCACTACCAAGGATAAACAAATTTCCTTTCTCGAAATGTTTGTCTGGCAATATACTTGTCCTAAATCTAGAGGTCCTACGAAAAGATACCTTCTTTTATCTTTGCATCGGCTAAACAGATGATTGCGAGACAAACTTTTCTCGAAAGATAAGTGAAAGCTTGTGCTCGTTTATCTAACGGGGCTTTTTACAAAAATCTTTCCATGAACGCAACGAACCCAATCTTATATGTAACGTGAGTAGAACAAGAACGCTGTCTTAGTTAGACTAATAGGGCTCGTGTATTAACATTTTTAATGAGCCGAGCTTGCACTACATCCTCTGAGCAGTCAAGGAGCCACAACCTTTCTTGCATAGATTCTCCTGTCTTGTTGCGGCTGTCGCCATTCATCATAGGAAGGCAAACGCAAAAAAATTTTTAGTATACCGCAGTCTGCATCGCCCGTGAGAAATGCATAATGACCTTTAAGGTCCTCCACAAATCCGCCATTGGTAGTCATTGTAATCTTTATTTTGGCGCAAAGCTCATAAGCCATATTAGTCATACAGTTTACTTTCAGATGAACCAAAGATAGAGGGGTCGACGTGAATTGATGAAAATAAATTTCCGTTATGCAATAAACACGGCTTATAGCAGCATATCTTGGAAGAATCGATGAAAATTCGCATATCGTTTGACTTTGTGCTCATAAGACCCGAGGTTGCAGCCATTAGAACCGTTTACATCTTAGGTCAATAGGCAAAAGGTGTTATCATCGCATCTGTCACGTAAGGGTTTTTATATTCATCTTATCAAAAAAACCCCCCCCCCCCCCCCACCCCCCCCCCCCCCCCCCCCCCCCCCCCCCCCCCCCCCCCCCCCCCCCCCCCCCCCCCCACCCCCCCCCCCCCCCCCCCCCCCCCCCCCCCCCATTTTTTTTTTTTATTTCCATACAATCTTCATTCCGTATTCTTATCACCGACCGAATTCCTCTATCTTTATATATCACTGTATGTTCGCTATTGGTTTTTCCCTTGCCTATACTTGTTTTCATCCATATCGTATTTTGCGAATATATCCTATTGTTCCATATAATTCATATCGGCAAACTCTTTACCGGTTTTCGCTTTATTCTCTAAATTACTGAGAATAGCCAGCACATTACTGGGTTTGGTTTATTTGCCGTACAATGTCAGTCGAGCGCTGCGTCCACGTACGATAGAGCGTGAATTTACTCAGCATTCGGCTATAGACATTTATGGTCCTGAGGGTTCTCTTGGC
Source organism: Oreohelix idahoensis (assembly GCA_024509875.1). Classification (NCBI taxonomy): domain Eukaryota; kingdom Metazoa; phylum Mollusca; class Gastropoda; order Stylommatophora; family Oreohelicidae; genus Oreohelix; species Oreohelix idahoensis. Next base: position 184,227 of record JAMPIV010007833.1, on the reverse strand, counting down.
GTGGGGGCGATGGATCAATTCACCCGATGGGCACATGGAAAGTAGACGAGAGAGTCTTCATTTCGTAAACGCATGAGGTTTTTCAAGTCAGGAAAACCCGGGCTTTAGCTTGAAAATCCACTCCGGCACTGCAAACGTCGTGATCCAGAGATTTGCAACTCATTGGCAAGCCTCCAGCGCGCACATGAAGTCTGTTTACGTAAAACCTGGTTTTTCAGTCAGCGAAAATTCGCCTGCCTTAGACGTTGCATAGAAAATCGGACATCCGGGAGCAATTGCAGACGGTGGTCCTGGAGATTTTTGCAACTGATTGCAAGCCCTGGCCAAAAAAAAAAATAAAGAATAAAAAAAAGAAAGAAGCAATTAAGCGGAACCGATAGGGGTGGGGGGGGGGGGGGACAGGGCGAGAAGACTATCTCGCTAAGCAAAATAAGAGTTAGGAGGATTCCTTGTGTCCGATTTTAAAGATCATTGGTCCTTGTTTGAAACTCTTCAATATTGCATTCCTCGCTACATAGACTGCATAACCACAGTATTATAGAGTTGGCTGCTATACAACGCGAATAAGCTGTAAGTCGCAAGATCTCTCACACGTTTGTTTCGTGCAAATTTAGTCGAACTTCTTAGACTTCCAGAAGATATTTTCAGCCATTTTTTAGTTCATTATGGATTGCTGCGAACGGACTATCCTGAGTAATTACTTGCTGGAGTGAGTGTAATATAAGCTATGAATTATTGACTATATAGAATTTTAGTGAGTGTTTTAAGTGCTTTAAAATCTGCCTTAATCTCCATTTTAATCTACATTTCTTTACGCGCGAGGAAAGAGAAATAAAGTAAGCGTTAAAGGCTATTATATGTTATCTACATAGGGCACAGCATTCAGTGGTGAAGCAGACATAATATAAATTTTTAATTGCCTAGTCATTATAACGGAAAATTGTAGCTGATTTGATGACAATTTAATTTTAACGCGCTAAATATCTCAGTCGAAGTGTATTTTTACTAAACTATACGTACTAAACAACAACCACCTCTAGATTGCTGAGGGCACTCATGGATATTGGTGTCACGGAAGATACGCACGCTGTTCCATAAATTACATGAGGGTAGTTGACTGAATTTTTAAAATTCATAAACTTCACGTCACCGATGAGAGTTCTAAATGATGAAGCAAAAGCTCTTCTCTGGGCTCAGCGAAGTTTAACATGTAATAGTTATATAACAGCATGGTTCATGATTTTCTGATTTTATCTATATTCTTATATGTGTTCATTTTGTATCCTCCTACTCAGTGAAAAGTGTTTTGGGGTGTAGACCCTAACTGATTTAACGAGCATGCTCTCAGTAGTAGTTTCGCATACTTCGTGAAGGAAATAGAAATCATAATCTAACAAAAACAAACCAACAGTACTCATTATAGTTGAACTCACAGGTAGGGTTTCTTAAGTATCGGGCTACTAGGTCATATACAGATGCAATATGCAGCGACACCTCGAGTTACGCCAAAGAAATTACTATAAGCACCAATGACTAACGCGGTTTTTCAGAACGAACTGTAATGAGTTATCAATACTTGCGAGCACGTTGGTAGCGCCTAGATTCTTAATTTCTTCTAAGAAAACTCTAGCGTAACTTTTTCTGCCATTGGTGGCTTGCCGAAATACTTCAATGTAGTATAACTAACGATTTCACCGCACATGTCATATAGTTAAATAATGATATACCTTTCTTCTGTGGTCAACAAATCTGTGTGTGGTGAACTTAAGTGTAATCACTCTATATCTGAGGGAATGCACTGTACCCGAGCACGCGATTCTGACATTCATCATTTTTTAGAAAAACTACGCTAATTGACACTTGCTTGCTAACTCGCGCGTGGAATAATTGAACTTATCTACCACCTCAAATCCCACAAATCAAAAGTATACTATCTTATCATTATAAAAAAAGATAAAATTCACATTTATCAAGTATTACATCTCATCAAAAATCTACTCATATATCAACACACCAAATTATAACCATCTTCTCTATCCATATATCTAACATTTTTTCATCTACTTCCTATTTCCATCCATGGGGACCTATTCAAATATAATCACAAAACTACAATAAACAAAATCCATTAAGTATGTAACAAAAAAAAACCCAATCACCAAATAATACTTACCAAAACCCCCAGACGGCAAAAAAAAACCCCTGTGATTACATGTATGAGACCCCCCCCCCAAAAAAATACCAAAAAACCCCAAAAAAAAAAAAACCCCCACAAGATAACCAATCAAAAACACCCCCCCCCCCCCCCCCCCCCCCCCCCCCCCCCCCCCCCCCCCCCCCCCCCCTAATTGTATAATACAGCACTCAGATGTTCTTGTCTTGTTTTTTGTCTTAGGTTATAAATTGCAGTATATTTTTTTCAAACTCTGTGGGGCATACTAATATCTAGCGAGATATAACGTAAACTATCAGAAAACCATCTTAGACTCAATAACCCTGGATGTATCATGTGACTCGTGGCGCTCATCAATCTGTTCTTCTTAACCGCGAGGCCGGGCTAAAATCCATAGAGTTTATACACTATAATACAATAAACATTAATTTTAAAAGAATAAAAAAAAATAATAAATATAAAACAATAAAAACCAAATAACTAAACCCCCATATATATACCTAAACCCAGCGTGTAGCTAAACTTCCTTGCAAACATTTCCTTGATATTTTTATGACCTTAGATGATGTATATGAATATTTTCGCTTGAATGTACTATTGCTTTGATGGGGCTGTGAGCCGCATTTTTCCGGGCTGAATATTAAAAATCGTCTTCCTTAGCATCTTAATATTATCGTAGTTTGGTCAAGACTGCGTTCTATGATATACTTATATATATATTCATCTATGCTTATAGCTTTTCCACACGTCATGTCTGTGGTTTAACAGTGTCGTTCACGTGTATTGTGCGGTGCCCTCGTGAGCGATAGAAAATAAACGTAATCATCCTGTATAAGCGCGAATTGGTGTAGTTGTCTGTCTAGACCGCTAGTAACAACTGTTGTAGAATGATATCAGCAGTGCTTAAGAGAGAGAGATGAATTCTTTTCGCTTTCACCGCAGAGACAAGACCACTATATATCAAAAGTGCATAGTCATCATCACGTGTGTGGAAAATTAGCTAATTATCGCTTTCGGAGCTAACTTCTTCAACTGAGTCCATCATCGCTATTCATAACGCGCTATTCAAGAAGCGGAGCCAAACCTAGCTCTTAATTCCTCCTATAAGAAAATCTAATCGACAAATGGTAACGCTCGTTACTCTGCGCAATGTGAAGCCCCAAAATCCTAAGGCGATACGGACAAATAGGAGTTTCTCGCGTCGCGTACGGATTTTTGAACTTAGTAATTAGGAAGACGAGTAAGACAAATGTAGGACCTCGTACTATCTGGATTTTGAAACTGTAAGGATTTCCTGTATTCTGAATATAACGTAGTAAAGACGTGTGATTGTTCTTAGTGACAGTGTTGTATCTTTGAAAAAAAAAAAAATAAAAATTTATATATTCCCTTTTATCGGCCTTACAACGTAGAGACTTAGCCGATCTAGTTGTTAGCGGGCGTGCCTGACCACACCAAACTAATACGCTGTTTTTTTTTCCCAGAGGGGGGGGGGGGGGGGGGGGGGGGGGGGGGGGGGGGGGGGGGGACAGCATCGCTCTGAAGAACTATACACTTTAAGGTTATGCAGGTTTGATTTTGTCCGCCGAGCAGTATATGCTTAACCTGGCTGATTGTAATATCTAAAATGGGCTGGTATAAGTGTGATTGTGAATAACATTCATCTTGACGGTAGCATGCAGGCCAGAAACGAGGGCAGCGTTTCGAACTACAGATTAAGTTATAATGGACGTGTGCTTTCAGCGACTTTTGTGTCCAGGATTAATTCCCCTCGGGTAAACACAAGGGGGGGGGGGGGGGTCCGCCTTACACCCCGATCAAATGACTTTTTGTGAGGCGAACTTATAGTTGGATTCTTATATAAAATTAAAGGAGATTATTTTTCTCTTTATTTTTATTTATTTTTTTTTTTCATGCGAATATTTCTCTTTGCTTTTCCACTGTTTAGCAAACTTATTTTTCAGTTTGTGAATCGTTCAAGCTACCATATTATTTCGGAGATAGAGTCGATGTTTTAGCCATTGTGGTAAGTGCATTCTATTGGTCCAGATTAATAGCAGCGATAGTTAGATTTTAATTATTGGAGGAGTATCCCAGGAGTATAAATATAATACATCTTTATCTCATCTTTTGATTTTTTTGGTATATTTTTTTTTTCTCGTAAGTGGTAGGAACCAGAAGGTTATTCACTTTTCTTATTTCTGTCTCACAACATCTCAGTGCACTGACATACATCAATGAAGCGCTTGAGAAGGGCAAGAGCTTAGAAACAAACTATCCTCTTCTGTGGATGAAGCGAGAGAGGATGGGACTCGAAGAGAGGAGGCAAGAAGGGCGAAAAGTCATATGTCAAGAGACGAACTTGGGGCCAACATTGAGAGATATGATTCTGAGAGGAATAGCAGGGCTGAAGCTACAAGAGTAAAAAGAAGAACTTAGCAAGAGGAAGAAGCAGAAGCTAGAGAGAGGGACAGGAGGGAAGACCGTCTTTTACAGCAGAAGAAGATGGTGATTGAAGAAATCGGAAATTCGTCAAGGAGCGTGAACGAACTAAAGCGATAGTAAGAGGAGAGATACAGCATGAGGAAAGAGAGACAAGCATGAGTTGAGCACTCTTAAAACCACTTGGAATTCCAAAGGTCGTTGGTGCCATGCCGTTCTAGCCATCCAGCACTGGACGTAGTCTGGTCACCCTCCATTATTACCTTAAGACTGACCTGCTAACTACTCAAGTCACTTCAACTAAATGCTATGGCTCTTTCACATTCCATGAATTTTTTGTCCTTGTCCAAATGAGAAAGATTAGATCAACATGGGTTAGTAAAAATTTGAGAAAATTGGCAACATCTGTGACGGGGTTTATTGAGAGGCTATTCGCACGTTGGAATATGAATACTTTCCCAGGCCTAAAAGGTTCTGTCGTTATAGATCGTTTATTCTAAGATATGCTGGAAAGTAGGCCAACAAGACACTACGATTTGACTAAGAAAGCGTGTACACGGACGTCGCAATTGAGAATGAATGACCTCGCCAAGTTTTTGCAACTGTTATCGCATACAGCCCCGTAAAGAAGAATTCTGAAACACTTTTCACCAGTTCTCATCTCGTCTTAAGGAATAAAATTCATAACAAAAGTGCCTTGAGGCTTCCTCGTGCTGCTCCGCCGCCTCTAGCTCTTATGAAGGGGTCTTAGAGGAACTTGTTGCTAAACTGAGAAGCAAATATAGAAACACTTTGTCTGCCTGATATCCTCTGAGGATTTCTCGCTGATGTGGGGCCACAGGGTGGCAGCGATAAAACCTTAAGACATTTTGGAAAAGTCTGAAGCGTTATCAATTGCAATGCGCTGGCATAACTACGCAGGCCCACAAAAGCGGAAAACACGACAAGAGGGAGCATTTTCCCCGAAAACACGTCCCATAAACCTAGAGCAATTCTTCTCTAGAGTACTTACTAACCGCTACAATAAAATATCCCACAGATGAAATCTGGACCTCATAAAACCCCCTCTCCTGAGGAAAATGCTTAAGTTCTACAAGAACAAGTACGCCGAAACCTAACGCGTCCCAAAGCAGTCTCGATCAACCCGATCCAACGCGGGATCCTAATCATGGCAGCGTAGTCCATAAAGAGACCCAAGTGTGGCGAAAGGGAGAAACCCAATGTCCCTGAGCACGGGACATATTGTGAAGCGATTAACCTGAGCACCTTCCCACGCGCAGGCCCAACACGCATCGATGCTTATTAGACAGTCTCAGCAGCGGAATTATATGACAAGTGATCTGCCCAACCTGTTTGGGATAAGAACCGTCTCAATACGCGAGTATTGATTATTTTGCAAGCGGTTCTCAAAACTTCTTGGCTTATTGACACTGGGCTTTCTTACAATTGGGTCATTGGGCTGCCACATAAGAGAACGCTGGTTAAAACGCGGTGCGAAGACGGTGAGTCATGGTGAGAAGTACCTGCAAACTTTGTGTGGAGTTCGTAAGAAAGTGATAGCACGATTTTATAAGGAAATAACTCAACCCGACAATATCGGTATACAAAAAGTATATATCTCGTGCCAAAAAAAACTCCAGTTACGCTACCGTCGCTTCCCATCGCAATTGGTGGTAGATACACTCAGACTTCATTGACAGAAGGTGTGATCAAAGTCGGCAGTTAATTTGAGATGATCACAGTTCATGCTACCCAGATCATAACATGGCTGGATGATATATGCGTTGTGAATTTCATGTGGAAACTCGTGAAGATCCGATCCTGTCGGCAGGGAGATAACTATAAGAAAGGGCAAATCCATGAGAAGTGAAAGCGGGAGGCCTCGCGCCAAATTTTTTACCTATGGAACTTAAAGAAAAATGACTTGGGGGGCAATCAACAAAGGACCGCTACGCTTTGGCACCAATGCTTTAGGAATACTGTCCCATAGGCGAGAAGGAACCAAAAGCAGGCACAGGGGATCATTTTTTTTCATGAGGATCGTGAGTCTGTACTTTATCAGAGAACGGGCAAGCCTGACCAAGGTTACAACCAGCTCCTAGAACCAGAAACAGTACCAGAATCCAAATCCTAGAAATGGGGCACAACTCTTACGGCTTCCCCTTCGAGCGGGACACAATGGGACAGTAACCGCCACAAACTCAACGTATAAGCACACATCATTAATTGGTGGCCGAAGGAGTAACATCACTGATACATTAATCAGGTACTCGAATTCAAATCGCTGTGCCCGATTGGCGCAAATCGGGTAGCGCAGATCAGTCACCACAAGGCAACTGGACAACCCCCAGTGACCGCCACATGAGTGAAATGGCCAAGTAAAGGAAAACGACCATATCGAGACGGGAGGTTGGAGATCGACAATATTAGGGACCTGCTATTTCGAAAGGTACTAAAAGACAGTAAGCAGTGTTCATCCTGACTTAGGTCATAGCAATGCACTTAAAAGGGGCTTAGAAAGCTATCACGCCCTACACATGCGCCCAGCCTGAGGCACAAACTCCAAAAAGGCATGACGGCAAGTAAGGGTCCCCTCTGAAAGTATTTTCACTCGGTTGAGGATTCCCACAGCAAAAGTGTTGACAGTGATAGATGGATCTCCATATATCCCGTACAAACCTGTTGATGATGAGATCCGTTAATATCTTGTGAGGAGCACGCAACACATCGCACTGACTAAGCCATAGTACTCTCTTGCCGGAGAATTTGGGTCTCGATGGAATGTGCTAATGAAACGAACTCCTGACAAAAACCTCCACCAGGATGCTAAGTAAGGCGGCAGCAAGGGTGAAACGCTGAAGGATTGGGATTGCTCTGTAATATCCTGCAGCTATTATATTGGCTACAAAGAGAATTCTCCTTTACATAATACTTCTGTCAACACGGATTTCCGCGCAGCTACACCACATTATATCGGCAGTACCGGCATTAAGGGCCTCTGCTTGAAAGCTCTTACTTCAGTCTCTGAGCAGACGAGAAGAGCTGATGGGCTACAGTTGTCACCACCCAGTAAATATGTGTCGTTTTAAAAGAAAAAAAAAGGAACTGGTATGAAACTAAAAGGGTGGGACTCAACCCTAATGGGCAACGACTTAACTTATTAGCGAGGCACGCACCAAGCACGTCTAACCGATTACATGGAAAGCTCACGCGGAAGAAGAGAACTGTAGAGCAGTGAGAGAAAGTTTTGTGTGTTGCTTCAACCCGCTACCGCCGTATAACTAAACCAATATCTGAAGATTCTGGATGGCAAGGGGCCGATACCGTCCTGAAGAAAGATTTCTATAAAGGCTAAACTACGACCCCAGATCTCGTTATGAAAGGAAGAGGGGGGAAGAAGAACGGAGTAAAAGGTTTTCATTTAAATCTCTTAAAGATATACTTTGTAAAAAAACTTGCAGTGGGCCCAACGCTCCGACGTACAATCACCATGACAGGGGGGGGGGGGGGGGGGGGGGGGGGGGGGGGCGATCGCCAAAACTGACGAAAGATTAGACGATAGTGGCAGGGATATTCGTCGGCTCCGCTATCCACAGGAATAAATCTTTCAAAAATGTCAGAAGAGACAGGCGACGGCTCTTCAACGCGCGCATCAATGAGAACATTCCAGGGGAAAGGAAACTTTGTATGGAGTGAGACTTGAGTAGAGAATTGACAGAGATGGTGAGGGGTAAGAGGGGAGAGGGAGAAGTAAAAGACATGACAACCGACTACCGAAGGTACGGTTATAAAGGAAATTTAAATCTTCCATAACGTAGACATGGAGTGCTTCCATATCTTAAAGGGGGGAGGCTCTGTCACGTAGGGTTTATATTGATTTAATTTCCTACATCTTCTTCCTATTCTTTCACCCGATTGCTCTCTTTTATTATCTCTGTATGTCCTTTTTCCTGTATATTTTTCATCCATTCGTTTTGCGAATATTATTTTCATATAATTCAGTCAAACGTTTACCTGTTTTCCTTTCTCTAAAAACAAAAAGGAATCGCACCTGGTGGTATCTGCGTACATGTCATGGTCGCTGCTGGTCGAGATGATAGGCGTGAATTTAGCAGTAAAAAAAAACATTCGCTAGACAATGTCTGAGGGGGGTCTCCTGGCCTTGGCGTGGAAGATTCACCGCGATGGGACATTGGAAAGTAGGAGCAGAAGTCTCGCATTTCATAAACGCATGAGGTTTTTTGTCAGGGAAAAACTCGGGCATAGCGTTGAAAACCACTGCGCACTGGCAGATCGGTGGTCTGAGATTTGTCAAACATCACTGGCGAAAGCCATCGTCCAACTGATAAGGCTGTTTACTACAGTTCTCAGGTGGCGCGCGATAAGCGACGAAATGGGTGTTATAAACACGATGACAGGGGGGATCTATTTCGGCTTGGCGAAATAAAATTAGGATCCTGTGTCCGATTTAAAGATAACCTTGGCCAAGTTAGAAACTTTATTTCATTCACGCTCATATAGAGTCATCACAGTAGACTAGGTGCGCACTCGTAAACAGAATAGCTGTTAGACGAAGATCCACAAGTTTTTATCGCGAGCAATCTTGTCTGAACTTGTGATTCAAGACTTCCAGACAATATTTATCTATTCGGGGCTGTTTTTTACTTCTTAAGACCTTGTGGCGACTAAGCCTGTAATATCTGTGGTTGAACGTAATTATAAAATGATAGATTATACCAAAGATTTTGTGAGTGTTAAGAGTGTTTAACAATCGCTTAATTACATTTTAATCTATTTCTTTAGCCGTTCAGTGAAGAAGAAAATAAGATGGTAGGCTATTATAGATTTTCTCAAGGGAAGCATTCAGCTGGTAAATGGCAGTAATAAAATTTAAAATGTCTAGGCTTAATAACGGCAAATTGTAAGCGTATTTAGTAAATTTACATTTTAAACCGGCATAATACTCAGTCGGGAGTGTAACTTTTCTAAAACTAAAAGCGTATATGAACTCTAGTAATCGAAGGCACATGAATGGTCGACAGGGAATACGCACGATGTTCCTAATTCATGAGGCAAGGCTGATTTTTAAATATAACTTCACGTCATCGCGAAGTTTAAATATAAGCAAAACTCTCTGGCTTGTGGGCAAGTTTAAATGATAGAAGTTATAAGCCGACAGATTCTGATATATTATATTAATATCATGTGTGTACTTTTTCCTCGCCCCCACAATCAAGACATAGTGAAGAAGTTTTGGGGTTGAACCGCTAACTTTACAAAGCACGCTATAGTAGTAGTTTCCATACTTGTGAAGAAATAGACAGTCCTTATTTTGAACCACGTGGGTTCTTAAGTTACCACTAGGTCTAAACAGAAGGCATATGGCAACCGCTGATTATTAAAGGCCAGAAATACCTATATCCCAATAAAGGCTGGGTTTTCAACAGACTGATAAATGATAAATAAACTGGACGCTTGGAGCGCAGAGTCATAATTTCATTCTAGAAACTCTATACGTAATTTTTCTGCCTGGTGTCGCGAAATACCTTCAAAGTATTAACTAAGAAGAACATTTCCAACCGACATAATATTAATATAAAATACTATATTATACATTTTGTGGACAACATCCTGTGGTGTGACTAAAGTGAAATCCTTCATATTCTCAGAGTGTAAGGGTCATCCGAACCTGACTATTCATCATTTTTAGAAACCGTACATGCTATTGACTACTGTGGCTCTGCTAACGATCCCACCTGCCTGGAAGTAATTGCGTTAAGGTGACCTTAATCCAGACATTTGAGAGCAAATTTGCACACCCAAGGTAGATCGTTCCTCAACCGCAAGTGGAGACTCCGAGTTAAAATAACATCACGTCATATGGAACTGGCTGGACTACTTGGGTCAGAAGGATCTGCCATTTTTTTGAGGTCTTGTGTGAAAATCTTAAAATCAAGTGTGTTCCACAGAGGTCTAGCGAGACCAAAGTCTGTGAGTACGCTGTATGAGAGGCCATGTGCGGAGGTGCATGAGATAGAGTGTACTGCGCCTGGTTTTGAGTGATTATTTTCGCCTATTATAATTCTTTGACAGCCTCTGTTGCCTGTTCGCTATTTTTTTTTTTTTTACAATCTGGGCAATAATTTAGTTTGCTTAAGTTGGCTTTGTAGTAGTTCTTGTGTTTTTTTTTGTCTCTTAGGTTAAAAGATCAGATATTTTTTCAAATCTTATGTGCGTATTGTATAATTAGACGGAGATATAAAAGCATACGAAAACACTCTTAGAATGTAAAACAAACTACTATGTTATACACTGTGATCTATACGTGGTATGAGGCAGTCATCATGTTTCTATAACGCGGGCTAAGCGGCGTCTTCTCGTGTGATTGACACTAGAAGTTAACACTGTTATATGAGGGAAAAGGGCTGATCATCCTTGTGCAACATTGGGCGCCTAAAAGATATTCCATTCTATGACTTATGTGTACTCGATGTAATTCTCCTGAAGTGTACTTGTACTTTGATGTTGTGCAGCGAGATTTTTTCTCTGATATTAATATCTGAAAGTTCAGAAACGGTTAATAATACGTGTTTGTCAGCTCGTTCATTGACGCCGGTATATATATATCTTTGTTAGAATAAGTTTTCCCACGTCTGTGTGGTTTACCTGGTGTCAGCTAGTACTGATGCGGACTGCCTTCGAGTGATAGGATCATATACGGGCAATACTGTATATTGGGTGTAATGTTTTGTTGTGTGAAACTAGGGCATCGTAGACACACTGATTGTGAGAAGGATAGGTTGCGATGAGTGGCTTTCGAGAACCGATATTCTTCATGTTCGCTTCAGAGCAGCAGACTTTCTACGTTGTATCAATGTAAGTTTATTCATCTCTACGTGTTGTGGAAATTCTAGATTACGCTTTCACTAACTATGTCAGGGGCAGTGAAGTAATCAATCACCTATTCAGTGAACCTTTGTGCAGATTCATAGGCCATAATGTACGATCACCTAACCCTACGCATCTTGAGAATTCTACTATCGGACAGCATCCTACGACTTATGTTTCTCGGACGATTTTCGTTTTACATGTTTAACTTGTCTCAATGTTGATGTAATTTCAGCAATTAGTCGACTTTAATTCCGCATTCACCATGCTGATGAATCGTCAGTAAGGATGGATGGTATGTGCGCATTTCAACTTTACTGAATTGAAATAAAAGTTCATACATGCTTGATGAATTTCAAATAATCGTTGTCATTCAAAAGTTTCACTAGGTGAACTGTTAGGAACGTGATTCAAAATTTCCGCACATACTGTTTCAGAAGAGATCTGTTCCCCGAGATTTCTACAATTTCGTTGATTTGAAGCGTTACATATTGGGTACTGCTCCCAGAATTATTTCAAATATTTCTGTTTTCTGTTTCACTGGTCTCAGTGTAGGTTTTGGTTTTTCATCGCATGCTTACGTTTATTCGTTCACTGTCAGTATGAAAAAGTTAGACTGGTATTGTCAATATTTCTAATTCTTAATTAAGTGTCAACCTAGTCCTCAGATAGGTGGTGTTTAAACTGATTCGTTAAGTTCGGTTCACGGTGTCGCAGTAGGTGGTATGTTATTGACAAATTTTCGTAAGTATTGTTTGTGTTCAGAGTCTAAACAGAATTTCAAATTTGCAGAACAAGCTTCTCATGTTATTGACGATTAAGAACCACTTAATCTTGTATGATAGATTGTTGATTCAGTGACAATTTCGGATGTTATGTTCATTGATTTTGAATATGTGCTCTTTTTCCATTTTATATATACTAGTGAAACTGTGGTACCCAAACTTTGCCAGCTTTCGACTTTAGTACACCAGAGACATACCTGTGAGAAACATAAACAGTTTTTTATTCTTTTAACCACGTGGTGTTAACAAGTTAACACCTGTCTGACAGTGCGTGTGTCTTCATAAATATACAGAGTACAACTCTCACTAAACGGGTTTTATAAAGACTAACTGTTTTATACTGGGCCTTTGAGCCAGATCAGATTTTCTGCACAGACTCTATGTACAAAATTTAAGCCGTTGTGGCAAGTAACATTTTAACACGTCAGTAACATTCCGACGGAGTTTCGACTAGTGGTGTTGTGACCAAATATAGTCCTTGTCCTGAAAGTAGACACCGATCTGACATTCCTCAGCTTCTTGAAATCTAGGATGTTGACACTGTGCTCGCTATAAAACGCTCGTGCCTGGACAATTTTATGTGACTTTAAACAGACATCCAAAAACAATAGTATTCCCAAGAGAACGGTCCCGGAAGTAGTGGATTCAACCCGTCTTTTTGGACCTGGGGTTTTCTTGGCGCAAGATTACCATTGAAGATTCTGTATGGGCAAGTCCTAAAAATATTGTTTTTTTTTTGTTCCAGAAGTGGCTATCAAAGCTGTGAGTATGAAATGTGCACGTGTGCTCGTCTGAATGAATAGAGTGCAAGCAGGACGGAGTGATTTCTTTATTGTTGTAATTGGGGTAACACGAGACCATTTTTGCTATCAAGTCGTAACTTTCTGTATGCAAGTATTGCTAATCATATTTCCCTTACAAATAGAGCAGAGATATTCCAGTCGACGTCCCCATACCTTAAGAAGGGGAAATATTAGACCTAAACCTATGTATCCTTGTTTCCTTGGGGCTATCACTTTCTTCCAACAGGACTGTGGGCATACCTCGAGGGATAAGATCTAACAGTGGGTCTATCATTTTCTTGTAGCAATTCCTTGATTTTTTATGACTATGTGTATATGCTTTGATGTATTTTTCTATGTGTTGTGCAGAAATTTTAGATGATAATTAAAATTTCTCTTGAAATTAATCAGTGTGTTGGTCAGCTCGTTCTAGAATATTTATATAATCATTTGTTATAGTTTCCCTACGTGTCTGTACGTATAACTGTCGTATTGTATGTGCGTGCCCGTGAGTGGTTAGAGAGATATATATATATATATATTTATATATTATTGTTTAGACTGTCTGACTCCTCGAAAACTGTCGTAGAAGATAGGTGAGAGAGAGAAGATTTCTCGACCTCAGAGACAGCCTCTTAATCACATTCTACCATCTCACTCGTGGAAATCTATTGCTATTACTACTTCTCACTGTGACTATCACTTATTCTAATCTATTCAGAAGGGACCAACCCAAGTCTTAATTCTCCTATCAAAAATCTACGACAGGTATGGTGAGTGACTGAAAGTGTCAGACACAGACCTAGAGTTCAGTATGTTTGCCTGTCTTACCAACGTTTTTCTGCATGAATTTCAGTGGGATTCTGGCTAGGAAGAAAATTGAATTTTCAGTCTCTTCAGCATTTATTGAGTCTTAATGTCTTGTCAGTTAAGCAATGGAAGCGCCGGGGAGGGGGGGACCCATTGGGGAGCTGTGCTTAGGGCATCAGTTGGCCTTAATCCGGCCCTGCCTACAAGCCCTCATCCGCGGCAAAGCACCTGATGCTGTTTGGACCCATTGTATTATCCATAGGGAAGCACTTGCTTCACAGCATTTGAGTGTTGATTTGAATGAAGTCCTGCAAACTGTCATAAATGTGGTGAACTTTATTAAAACTCGACCTCATAGAGCTAGCTTTTTCAGTAAAATGTGTCACGACGTGGGGGCTGAGCATACGTCTCTCTTATTTTATAGCAGCACTCGATGGCTTTCCATTGGAAATGTATTATCGTGCATTTTTGAACTTTGGCGGGAACTGTATTCTTATCTTGAAGAAGAAAACCATGTCAGTGCTAAGTGCTTTCTGGACACTGACTTCCTGTTAAAAGTTGCATACCTCTGTGATCTTTTTGAAAAGTTGAACTCGTTGAATAAGTCTCTGCAAGGAAGTGAAACTCATTTGATTCAACTTATTGACAAAGTTTCAGCCTTCAAAAAGAACTGGGGGGGGGGGGGGGGTGAAAGCTTCTTCTTTGGGAAGAGAAAAATCAATGAAGGAGGAGAGATGGACTACTTCCCAGGTTTGCAGCAGTTCATTACAGACAATGAAATAGATTTTAGTGCAGATACTGTTTCTATAATTCAAGGACACTTATCTCAACTCAGTGTTCGTTTTGAAAAATACTTTCCTGAAAACTGTGACAGGTTTCAGTGGGTTCAAAATCCCTTCAGTAGTGATGCTCCTTCGGACTTCAGTACTGCAGAAGAGGAAGAACTGATAGAACTTTCATCAGACTCTTCACTACAAGCGAAGTTTCCATCCATGGCATTGCCAAAATTTTGGTATTCAGTAAAACAGATGTTCCCAGGCTTGAGCAAGACAGCACTGAAGATATTAATTCCTTTTGCAACCTCCTATCTCTGCGAGGCTGGGTTTTCAGCAGTGGCTGTCATAAAAACCAAGTTCAGATCAAGACTTGATGTGGAGAAGGAAATGAGGGTAGCTGTATCTCAATTGGTGCCAAGATTTGACAAGCTGTGTAACAACAAGCAAGCTCAAGTTTCACACTGAGGTGACTGGTACTTTATTTATCATATTTTTTTAAGTTTTACTGTACAAGTTTTTGTTATGGAGATTGAATTATGAGTGCAGTATATCAGTGAATGATTTTCAGACAAAAATATAAAATTTTTTTTAGAAAGAAACTACTTTATCTGTGCTGTTTTCTTTTTTATAGTAAGGGTTTTCAAAGTGCACTTTGTGTATATTTTTTCTTGTACGTGTAATTTGTTCACAGATTGTCCAATTGCATTAAAAAAAATTACATTACAAAATTACATTGTTTAAAAGCCTTTCCAAAGCTCTCCTGCTAAAAAAAAAGTTAGGCTAAGTGTCGAAACATCGCTAGAGTTTTTACCAGTTATCCCACAGGGGAGTCGCAGAAAGAATGTAGGCTAGTTGGTCAGGGGAGCCACGGACTCAAAAAGGTTGAAAACCGCTGGTCTTATGGCTTTAATTCTTCTCCCGACATTGTTTTGACGAGTATTCGTGCTCGTAAATAAACTTTCGTGCCGTGTTGACAAATTCGGGTGTTGAAAAATAAAGTCGGCACTTATGACGCTTCTGGTGCAACTGTGATAATCTAAAGGCGGGAAACTCGCATACTATTCTCGTGGGCAATGCAACCAGCGCAAATTCGGGCACAATAATCCTGCCTACCAGACCGCCAGCAGCAACGTTAATCAGTGACTCAGGACACCCGCTTCTTTACCTGTGGCAGGTAACGACATCACGAAATGTAGAACGGCATCCATACCTACAATGCGCAGAGGACGTCACCTGACTTCCGGACTTTTTCTCAGCAGATGTTACACAAAAGTGTTTTCGGGTCACAGCCCGAACAATTCACACGGTACGGTACAGTGTCTGGTTACATTCCTTGTACAACTTTTGTTTTATTGTTCCTCAAATAAACAGTAGTAAGTCATGTTTAGAAAGACAGCTTTGTGCCCACGTGAAACTTTGAAATCGCGTCTTCCGTCAGTTTGTTCAACTTTATTTTATCTCCGTTTTCCGAAGGGAATTGTTTAGGCCTAACGTGTTACGTGACACTGGAGTAAGATCCCTTGAGATCGACTGATAACTAAAAGTTCATGCAGGAAGTGATCGCGTCAAACTTTTGGAATTCAAATTTTGTTGTGAATTACTGAATTGTTATCTGCAATTTTTCAGTTCGTACATTTTTGTACATTCGTAGCAGATTTGATTACGTACAATTAAGTTATTTTGTGAATAGGCCTATTACAATAATTATCGTGATATTCAGCGATGATGGATACCAAGAAAAAGTTATCAGATTTAGACCCAGAACTTGTCATGTTGACCGGCGAACAAGAAAACAGGATTCTGTCAATTTTGGAAGACCGGGATAAGATAATATTGTTGCAGCAGCAGCAGATGGAGCGACTGGAAGCAGAGCTACGACGAGTAAAAGCAGAAAGGGATTTACTACAAATTCGACTTGCTACTTACGGAAATTCAGCAGCAGCCCTTGCGGAAGCACCTGAAAGTGACACCAGGTAAATATATCTGCTTAACTTGATCCTAGACCCTCTTTTGTGTTCGTTGTTTATAGATTATTTTTGTTACCTGTTGAGCTCAGTGTGCAAGATTGCAATTTGTCTGTTTTGTTGTTGTTGTGGTAATGAATGTAGCCTAGGCTACATGAAGGTAGTTTTGTGTTTTCTTAGTGTGCTTAAATGTGTAATAAGAATGCATTTTATGGCTGCAGGCTATGTGTTGTTTGAGATTATAAGTGTACTAATACTGTGAAATTACGTTTGATGAGAGCCATTATATTTACTGTGCGAATTTTTATTTTTTTGTTTTGCTTCCATTCTGCTGACACTACTGTGATAAGAACCAACAAACAAAAACAAAGGTTTAACAGAGTGATATGTTGTGAGTACATAAAGCTGTATGCATTGCTCTGTTTGTGAATGTTACTGCTACATCAAACAAAGGGAATGACTGAAGGTGAGGTGTGTTAAGAAAGAATTTTAGCCAGACAGTTAATTAAGCTCAAGCTGTGAGTCAAAGAAGATGAATGCATCTGTAAAAGAAGTTTAACTGGAAATTTTGATAACATAATAATTGGAAAGCCTGATGAGGCATTTAGATGGAATGATCAACAAGGCAAACACTCTGTCTGAGAGTGCATCGGCATTCTTTGCCAAATATTTTGTTAAAGAAAGTATGTGTTTAATGCATGGAGTTTATTAACAAGATAAACTACCAGCATGTTCTTCTGTTGGTTCTGCTAAAAGAATGAAAGAGCAGTTAAATTGTTTTCCAGTTTGTAATACCAATTAGCACATTATTAGTAACAAGAAACGCATACTGTGTTTGTATTGTTAAAAAAAAATGCATAGTTCAGTTAGAAGAAACTGAAACATGAATTTCAATGGCCCAGAAGTAAAAGAGCTGTTCAGTGTATGGTCAGCAGCAGGGCTGTAGATATGGGGGTGGTGGTTTCCAAACACACCCCCCCCCCCACCCCTTTTAGGGTTTGGTGAAAATTTGTGGGGAAATTATACTGTACTAAACATGCTTTGTGCAGAAATTTTTTTCTAATCTAAGCGCCGCCCCCCCCCCTCCCCCCCCCTCCCCTTTATTAAGTCATATCTACGGCCCTGGCAGTCACTCTAACTTTTATTTGCAAAGCTTAATATTTTGACATAAAACAAACAATAATAATAATAATAATAGCCCCTTCAGTCATAACTGACTATGGGAATGCGAATAATAACAGTTGTTCAAAGTGCTGCCCATTATAAAATTGTAGCAGTTGCTGGTTGTATCACTAACTGCTCTATAACTTTTGGGCCACCTTGTATATGTGTGTATATATAATAGTGATGTGGAAAAAAGTAGCAAATTATAATGTTGTTTCTTTCATGCTGTACAAAATGTTTAATAAATTACATGAAGAACTGATAGAAGAACTGTAAAAATCATTCAAACTGAAACATATAATGGGAAGAAAAGTTAAAAGATTTTTGAACGTAAAAATATATGAGAAGAAAGGTTAATTATAATCAAGGCTAGATTATACAAAAAAATGAAAGTTGAAAACTTGGTTTCCACTTCTTTGTAATGAACTTTACTCATTGTTCTATCCATCACAATTTGAAACTGCCATATGTTCTGTCATGTTTTCTCCATTCATCATTATCCTTCTCTCAAATATCAAAGTATTGATGTCATGTTTAGTTTATGTAAACTTTTTGTACATTATTTTTTCCTTAGTTCTCTTGCCTAGTCTATCACTCAAAAAAAAAAAAAAAACCACATTCCTTCACTGTGAGTATTAGTCTTATATATGTAGTTATGACAGGAGATTACTGTTTTATACTTAACATATTTTATTATATCAGGGGAGTGCACTTTCATGCTGGGGACTTTCCTTATGACAGCAAAGTTCTCTTGTGTATTCGTATTACTGGATTGGACAAGAGAATACTATCCATTCCTTGTGAATTTGATTTTTATTGCCACAGGGGAGTGCTATGTATTTACTTGAATTTTTTATTTTGGACAAGAGTATTCTGTCCTTTACGTATACATCATTCATCCAGCAGAAATATGAGCATGTTGTTGGACAGATCAGAATAGAGGTTAAAATATCTATCAAGTCTTGTTTGCTTGGCTATATAGTCATAGAGTACCATTGCCTTATCTTTGTGAAGTCAGTATGTTCCATTGTCTTGTCTGTGTACACTTATTATCTACAGTACTCTGTGTGTGGACAGTCTGTGCTGTAGTCATTGTTAATTCAGTCTGCTCAGTAATGTGTGTAAAGTCAGTCTGTATTGTAGTATATATAAAGGCAGTCTGTGTATAGTCAGTCTGTATAAACGCAGTCTGTGTATAGTCAGTCTGTATAAAGGCAGTCTGTGTATAGTCAGTCTTTATAAAGGCAGTCTGTATAGTATTCTTTGTAAAGTTAGTCTGTGTGAGGTCAGTCTGTACCACTCACTGTCTTGTGGGATATATATTGTTGTATTATTTAATATTATTGTGGATATAACTGCTGATTCATCTTATGGCTTGGCATGACGAAAATGTGACCTTCAACTGATGGCACAGGACACGAAGACTTGGTGTAAGTCTTTTTGAAGACCTATGCTCCTTGGGGAGCTGAAGGGTGTTAACGAGGATCTTATGGCTTGGTGTCAAACAATAACTTGAAAATCTGACAAATAAAGTCGCGTGTCCAACACTTGGATGTTCATTTGAACAAATGGCAGAATTTATTGAGCTAAATGAACTGATTTGAGTGGTGATGATGATGAGATTATAATTGGTGGTTATATACAAGTAACGGTTCATGGAATTTTTCATGTAACGCTGAATACTATTTCTCCTTCTTACACTGTTGTATAAAGTCAGTCGGGAAAGAAGACTGAAAACTCGTAACCTAGGGGATTGGAAAAGTCATACAGTCAATCTTGAAAGCATAACTTGATTGAACTTCATATAGTTAGTATGTGAGGTAAAAACTAGACCCAGTATTTATTAAGGACTTTAAAAATCTGAGCATCATAATCAAATAAAATATAAAACTGTTGCCATATTCTGATTGAACAAATAAAACAATAAGGTAGTAAACTCTTGTGAAAACATGACAAACTTGCTCAACTGTCACAGGTATACTTACAACTGGATTCTGTTATGAACACAGCAGTCCATTGTTGTCATGCAATGACTATATATCAGACTCTTCATTGGTCAGCATTTTTTTGTTAAACATATATACAGGAACACAGCCTCTTCTTCCTGTGTCATCTTTTCTCCTTCCTGCTTTTCGTTTTGACTACCTACATGACTATGGCATTTGATTGTGTCACGTGATCATTTACTCATCAAGCCATAGTTCTCACTCACAGTGGCCTTTACTCATAACCCATATAATTCTCAAACAACATTTGAATTCCTTGCATTACACAAACTGTGTGAACATTCATTCTCTCCTCATTAATTGTCTCCAGACATAACTATACTTACATGACTCTTACATTTGTCTGCGTCAAGTCAGTTGTTCTTATTTTATTACTTGTGTAAAGTGAGTTTACACTATTGTTGTCTGTGGCAGACTATGATTATCACATACCTGTCAACCTCATGAGACAAAAACATGTACACCGGACGAAAAAAATCCTTACAAACACCCAAAAATCCTTGCGCAAAAGATATATTAATAAATTATACACAATACAGTTTTAAAACGAGAATTGACACATACAAATCTATTAGCATTTGAATTAGTGTGATATAAAACATGCTAATAGTCTCATGTTGTTCTTTACATATAAAAAACTTAGTGATCGTGAGGTTTTTTAAAAAAAAAATAAAGTTTTGCCTTGTTTTGGCGAGGCACATCCCGTTCAACCTAGTCGGTTATATTAAAGCGCATGTTCAAATATAAAAGACCCTTAGGTCTGAACGTTATATCAAGTTAATAATATTGTGAGGTACATTATTCTTTCGATGTACAGTGTTTTGTATTATAATCAACACATGCACTTTTAGCACTTTGCAGAATTGCATTTGTGGGCTTAAAGTCTGCACAGCATGTATCAATGTTAATCTTATACTTTAAAAAAGAAATGAGTGTGTCTGCATTCATGGACCTCCTGCAGTCTGTGTGGATTTTTTTATTGAAAAATAAAGCAGCGAAGTTTACACAAACAAACTTTTTCTAGTTATGTAGGGCAGACACAGAATATTATGACATTAATTTATTGGAAATATTTAAATGATCAAAATATAACTGGAAAGATTAAGAGAACGACAAAAATAAAATACAATGAAGCAAAGCAAACAGCTAACAGCAAACAAATAAAAAATTAACAAAATTATGAACAGAATATCAAATCTAGGAAGACAAAACGTACTACCAAAAATTTACAAAATTATTATTTAAAAGTTGGTAGCATAGACCAGTGATAATAGATCACCACTTTATTAAAAAAATAAAGCAGTGAATCTCGACCGCTGGATAAAGTAGGCCTACTCACCGCAAACAAACTTTTTTTTTCTAGTTATGTAGCGCCTACACAGAATATTATGACATTAATTTATCGGAAATGTACTGAAGGGCAAGATATAACTGGAAAGATTAAGACAGCGATTAAATTGAAACAAAGCAAAACAACAGCAATATTTAACCAAGTTATAAGTACTTAGCTTTTTTAAACAAAATGGCGTCGAGTGTCTTGGCAAGTGTGGCTGATAACAGGTATCTTTAAAAATACGTCATGTCAAGCTGAAAACCGAATTCAAAGTTTTTGCCGAATTGTTGGGTATAACCTTACCTCTAGACTGGAGAAAGTAACAAGAACGTATGGGATGGAAATTAATATAGAAAAAAGCAAGATGTTGGTGAATAGCCATAAGAAACATGTTCCGACCAACATTACGTTAAATGGGCAAACGTTAGAAGAAGTTAACACCTTTAAATATCTTGGGTCCACTATATGTAGTGATGGAAGATCAAGTAAAGAAATCAAGACAAGACTTGAGATGGCCTCAGCTGCCATGACAAGGTTGAATGTGATCTGGAAAAGTAACATCAGTTTTCCTGTGAAGATCAAATTATACAAAGCACTTGTATTATCTATTCTCTTGTATGGGTGTGAGGGCTGGACACTCACTGCAGATACGGAGCGAAGGATTCAGGCTTTCGAGCATAAATGTTATAGAAGAATTTTGCGCATTTGCTATAAAGAGCACAAAACAAATGTCTATGTTAGAGAGAAGATAAACACCTATGCAGGCCACCAAGAACCACTTTTGTCAATAGTGAAACGTCGAAAGCTTGCCTGGTTTGGGCATGTAACTCGTCATGACTCCCTTTCGAAAACGATCCTCCAGGGAACGGTCGAAGGTAAACGGAGAAGAGGAAGGCAAAGAAAATCCTGGGCTGATAACATCAAAGAATGGGCAGGACACGGTTTTTCCACACTTGTACGCATTGCTGATAATAGAGAGCAGTGGAGGACCCTGTCTGCTGATGCTTCCACCATGGCACCCCTACGACCCATGACGGGTTATGGGTTGAGATGAGATGATGATGGGTATAAAAGGATTTGATTGGTTGCTGGGAGAGACCTCAATTTAAAAACAGACGCCGAGATTCCCGGAATAAAAAATAAAAAAATTGGTTTGAAAAAAACCTGGGCTAGAAAATAGTTTCTGATTTAAAATTAAAAAAAAACTTGGGTTGGAAAATATTTTTAGAATTTTTTTTTTAATTAAAAAAAATAATTTTTTTTTTAATTTCTTTTTTGTTGTTGTTGGGAGGTGGTAAAAATCCGTACAACGAGTCTGTACGGCCGTACACTGCTAAAAGTATCAAAAATACGTACACTGTACAAACAATTCGTACAGGTTGACAGGTATGTCATGGCCGTCAAGGATTTATCCACTAGTTTTCTGAAAGGTGTAGACTATTGTGCTCTAAATTTGTGTATGTGTGTGCATGTTTTATTTATAAACTTGCAAGCATTGTTGGACTTTTTTATGATTGTTTTACTTTTACAAGTGTGTCTTTATATTCTTCTAATATTGTCAGTTAGTTCTCTCTCCCCCCATCTTTATTTTAGAGTTGAGCGTCTGATTTGTAGAGTGGTTAGAGCGCTTGACTTTTGCGGCAGAGCTACAGGGTTCTGGGTTGAAAAATACCCAGATGTAAATGGGTATTTGACTCTTGCTCTTTAATTAGAAAAAGCAAAGGCAAGAAATAGAAACTGGTCACCTCAGCTCATTCAGCTGGACATAGTATGGTGACGTCTCTAACACTTCACTCCCCTACGGCAGTATCTGCAATGGGACTACCTTTACCTTCTCCCCCTCGTCCCCCCCCGCCCCCCCCCCCCCCCCCTTAGAAATTGTCGAGTTAGACGAAGGTCTTTGACATTTACATTTAGAATTTCTCAAAATTTCACATCTCAGTCAGGTTAGCAGGTTACTTCTTTTTTTTTAAATTGACAGTTGTGTGTTTATGAATGTGTGTATCAATGGCAGATGAATGTGTGTATCAATGGCAGAGAGTGGTAGGCTTCTGGGCTTGTGGCTGTTGTTATTTTTTTAATCATAATCGACGTCATTGCACTCCGGGCAAACCCAAAAGTTCTCAAGCCAAAGAAGAGTATGAATGATAATTGTTCCTGTTGCGCGCTGGTTGTATACACGCCTGATGCATCCTCTTATACGTCCATCTCTGCTGGTCTTACGTTTGATGTCAAATTCCAGCAGTCTTAGCCTTGATGATTCATCGATTGCAGTGTTATTCTCTAACAGGCGATCATTAATTGTCCTCAGTGTCTCTCCCTTATCCATATCTATTGCACCTACTATGGGTGTCTGCTAGTCTGTCAGTTCTTTCATTGCCGCGCATCCCTGCATGGCTTGGGCAGTAGACCCACACCAGCTCCTGAAGATTCAAGGCTTCTATAGAGGTTTTCCATTCATGTCGTAGCTATCCATTTAGGACCTTCCGAAGCATGGACTGAGAGTCTGCAACCCCTGTCCCTTTAAAAAAATATCATGTGTGCTGGATGACTCAGAAGGGTTTTAATTAAGTGTTGCGCTTGTAAATGCTGAATTACATACTTGCTTGAAGAATGTTTATTCACCTATTACAAAGATGCTGAGCATAATTTATAACGTATTATAACAAAATGACTTGTGGGGGTGGGGTGCTTCCAATATTAAGTTCATCAGCTGGCGCTCCCCACCCGAATAGTCAAGTCGATCCTGAAAGAAATTCCCGAACGCTCCACTAGTGTGTTTGTAAGGAGCGAGACAGCTATGAAGGAAGACAGTAACAAGTCATGAAGTGTTACTCAGAAGTAAAAAGTGCATTACTTTTTGGAAAGAAAGAGAGTATGTCATATAGAAAATGTACGATTGTTTAAGTGTAGAAGGGATGGGACGAGAGAGATTATAAGAAGATACATTTAAATGTGCAACTGTTATTATATCAGTGATAACAGATGGTATATCAGAAGTTCCCATTGATAGATAATTGTGGATTGATAACAAAGATTGCACAACACGGTACTAATTGTGGGAGAACTTCATGCATCAGTGTTACCACATCGAGCATAATACGAATATAGTAAAAGAATACATGAATAATAAAAGTTATTGAAGCGTATGAAGGCTATGTAGCATGTATGGGGACCAGGGTTGCCAGTTTAGCTTTTTTGACGCCAAATTCCAGAAGTTTTTGTTTTTGTTTTTGGGTTCTTTTGGCGTTAGAAAATTCATTTAGCTTTCTGGCTTTTTTCCCTTAGAAGTCAAAACTGCTTGTGTATATTCACATTAATGACATTAAGGGCAAGAACAAAGTTATCATTATAGAATCTACTGACATTTCAACACAAAAGCAACTATGTGTCCTGGTTCAATGTTTGAGTGATAGGACAAATTCAACTTGAACTGGATTTTTTGGTTTAATTCCGGGGCGAGAGGCTAGGAGGAAAAAAACTCAGTTTGAAGTTGAAGGAAATTACAAGATGTGTACATAGTCTTATGAACTGAATCGGTTTTGCATCTGATGGTGCATCAGCCATGGTTGGTTGTAAAACTCTGCGTGATCTAGTTTGAAAGACATCTCTTCTCACTGTGTATAGCGCCTATATGTATCTACCATTCACCTGCATTGTGTATTCACCTGCATTGTGTATTCGACATACAGTATCCATAATACCATCAAATATTGGGATTTAATTGACATAAATACCTCGCTGGTTTTGTCACAGATAGTAAAGAAGACGAGAATTAAACAAAGAATTATTTGTGTGGTAAACACTTCTGCATAATCTCAGCCTTCTCAAATTGCCCCCATCTTCTTTAAAAAAAAAATTCACCAGCTAAGTGGCTCGCTCGAGAAAATGTTGTTTCTAATATTATGGTGAAGTGGAAGGAGCTAAAGGCTTTATTTAACTTCTGCTGAGCTAGCTTAAGCAAAGTTGGATACACAAATCAAATCACAATTATTAAAGGAAATGTTGTCAGACTACACAAACTACTCTGTTCTTTGTGTTTACGATGCCTGTTGTAACGGCATTTGATTGGTTGAACGGTCGTTTTCATAAAAGCAAAAGGAATCCTCACAAGCAATACCAAGACCTATACTTGCACCAGCATAGTCTTCAGAGAACAGACTGTATGGTGTCAAAGGACAGAAAAAAAAAAATAGAATTTACGGAGTTGACTTTGGTGACATATTCTTAACAGAATGCGTTTCTACAGCACAACAAGAGCACAGAGGTCCATCATGAGGTAGTCAATCTAAAAGCAATATAAGATGTTTGGCTATGCTTGAAGAATCTTTTCTGTCAAGTTTAGATGTCGACTTCATTCGGCAAGAGATTCTTCTCAAGGCCTACAAAAAGGGAGCAGTGTGATAATTTTGAACCAGGTTTCAAGGTTCTTCTTTACAGAATGACCTTTTATATACTTTGCAGCAAACAACAGAATAATACATCAAAATATCTTTTGTAGACTAGAGTGAATTCCCATTTAATAATGATGGACACCCCACATACGCAGTAAACTGACTTGGATTGGTGTACTTCAGCATGAGGCATGTCAAGAGCTAGCCACCTTTGCGTTTTCTTATTTAATAACCCAGTGAGTAATGCTGTAGTTGAGGTGATATTCTCTACTGTATCCTCAGTTAAAACAAAAGCAATAAACAGAATGCAGAGTCACCTTCTTGGTGCTATTCTGAGAATTAGAACAGATGTGTTACTTTTAAATACATATTAAAAGAACGTCAATGCATCTTCACCAACTTTTAAGGACTTTACATCTGTCAAATTGAATGACCCAGGTTTTATTTTTGTGTGTGTGATACGAGTAGGAAATATCTACTTGAAATGTCGTTGGCTTTTTTGTGGCGGTGTTAGACTTTTTCTCAAAATTTTAATTTGGCAAACCTGGTGGGGACTACCACCGTGGGAATATCGTTGTTTTCGCACAGTGCCTTGGAGTATATAGAATATTATAGTGTGCGTTCGTTGTGTGTGTGTGTGTAGGGTGGGGTAGAATGTGAATTGTTGTAGATATTTTTATATTAACATCCGAATGCGAACGTTATGATAATAATTTTAAATTATTGACAAGGTCTTCATTGGACGACAGATTTGTGATTAGCTAGCTGATAATGTAGATAAGCGGCACTCGATAGGTGAACATATGGCATGCGTACTAAAATAATGTAACATGTAAGAGACAGGGTGTGTTACTGATATGTGAGGAGAGTTGTATTTTTGTTCTGTTTTATGTCTGTCTCTCTGTCTCTCTGTCTCTCTGTCTCTCTCTCTCTCTCTCTCTCTCACACACACACACACATTTTGTTACTCTACTTACTGCGTCATGAAACTAAAGCGAGAGAGACAGAAAGAACAATATAATAAACCAGTATATAACAGTAACACAAATTAATATATAGTGATTAGTGGGTGTATGGCAGGAGAATGATCGTCTGGTGAGGTTCTAGTAAAGACATTGATAGTGACTAAAGTATCATCCTTTTGCCTTGTATAGGTCATGACCTACTTTTAATGTCCCGATATGTATATATCGATCAGTCAATACTGAGGGAGTAGTATGACTATTATTTCTATTGCCCGGGGGACTACATAGAGCTCTTCGGTTATTGAAAAACGTTCTAGAATTGGTAACTTTGTTGCGGAGAGTGAACAGCACAGACCACGTAGTCACTGACAAAAACTGTCGAGGAATGAAGTACGGGAGTGAGAGAGAGAGAGAGAGAGAGAGAGAGAGAGAGAGAGAGAGAGAGAGAGAGAGAGAGAGAGAGAGAGAGAGAGAGAGAGTACACTGAAATTTACTTCATGACAGTTCCGTGGCAGTCAGAGATTAAATAACACCATGACCTGTTTGCTCGAGATCTGTTGAAACAGGTTTTAAAACCTACATGTCTTATCCGTCTGTCACGTTCATGTCAACTCTGCATCAGTTCATTTACCCCCATAAATAGACCGAATTACCCCTCTTGTGGGGTCATTGGCCTAACTTAAGAACTACTGCCATATATGCAAACAGAAAATCAGACAGCTGCACACTACATAATGGTACTTCCGTTTCTGAGATACCTATTTTGTAATGGTTTTACCAGTCCCCCCCCCTCCCCCCCTTTTGCTAAAACTGCTGTAGAGTTCAAGCGCCCTATGGTCACACATTATTGTGTGATGAGTTTATGGTTTCTAGGAGGTGAGGAGAAGACGCTGGCGTTGATTAGGACACACATTTAGAAGACAGGTTAATAGTATTACAAGGCAGTTCCATGTTCTTGAATCCCCGGGAGAAAGAGTAATACTAAACAACACATGGAAGATAACTGTTAACAGAGATGACAGGCATTTAAAACAAACATGGACAGACATTGACAGGATGGCACAGAACAGCAGGTTTTTGTTGCTGCACGGGGAGCTGAAAGGTAATGATGACGAATGTCTTGTTAACACCGCGGTCAATGTCGCGCGGTCAATGTCGCGCCAAAGGAAGGCAAAGTCTGACTTAAATAAAACAAAATAAATTGCAGTCGAAATTTACGATTAGGGGGGAATTTCTACATATTTGTTTGATTGTTGCATGTAGGCATGTGATGATTTGTACTGCATAGAAAATATATCACATGCACACGTCATGCTTGAATGCTTGAATATGTGGCCTGTCTTATATTAGTATAAAGAGATAAAACACGAGGTGACTGCTGGCCCGGTTCAGATCAGCATAAAGTAGAAATAAGCAATTTTGCGCTTTCTAATTGTACATGGGCCAGGCAACCAATTTCCATGTTAATGTTGTCTGGATCACGTGATACTAACATAATCATTTATAACCGTGTCTTTCGTGTTAGTCATGTAGCATTGTAGAGCGACCAGCTTTTTTTTTTAGTCAAAAGTATTGACCTATGACCTATTGTAGTTTCTGAGAGTCTCTGATGGCATCAATAACGAATAGAGCCATTTCTACTTTAGACATATCGTACGAGGAGCAATGATAGAGTGAGCATCCGGCTAGCAGCGTCATCATGTCAAGCAGAAATTGCTACACAAACAACCATTGCACCAGCACCTGCTTGTGTACAGGCTTTCTACAAGGTGACGGACTGCCCTGCTGACTCATGCTTCTCAAAGAGTGTTTAAGGATACTCAAACGTCAGCGCTGGCCTCTTGACAGCAAAGTTATCGGGTTCCGGGATTGAAACCTGGTATCGCCAGGCTCTAGTCTATCGAGCTGTAAATGGGTACTTGACTCTGCTCTTATGTTAGGGAAAGCAAAGGCAGCGAGAAAGAGAACTTGGCACCCCCACCTTATTAAGCGGATGGTGAAGCCTCTAACACTTCTCTCCCCTACGACAGTATATGCTACGGGACTACATGTACCTTTTACCCGCCTTACAAACATACATAATTAATACACACATGTTATGAAAACATCGGACAATATTAATGACAGGTGAAAGAAGTTACTGTAATTATGAATTCATCTGATAATGTTCCGTCCGTGTAGTCCTAGCGCTGGAATATTAGTTCTCAACTTTTACAGGCTACTCACATTGTTTTAATATCTTTTAAATAACATCTGAGGGGGTAAATATGAGCCATGAACAGCCAGTTTAACAAACGTACTGAAGACCTGCAATGGAAGGTGGGAATTTTGCAAGAAATGCTGCAGCGAGCACGATGTTTTCAAACACTAGATCGCATTGTTTGCATCTGCTATTATTTGTCATTCTGTTCCAACCATCGACGGAGCCAGCAGGAAGAAAGTAGGGAACACTTTCTGTAGATGGAAGTCACTAAGTTAGCAGAGCCCATCTGAACGTCTGTGTGAGCCACCGTCTCCAGTATGCCCCATAGTACGTGTCTCATGGTCATCTGCCACTGTATCATTCTGTTGACAGGCCATGTACATATATGTATAGCTGTAAAACTACGTTTGGAATGGCTAAAGGTGGCATTGAAATTCACTGCACCGTTTTCACAACACCTTTCTGATCCTTAGTCAAATATTGCATCGCCGTTACAGTAGCTTGACTCACCTTAGCTTTCATTATAATTTTTTTTTCTTCTCGAGATTCACTTGACCCTGACAGCACTGATATCGTAGTTCCTCTTGTCTTTATTGAGACACGCCTTTTGTTCCTTTTCCCTTCTAGCATCTGGCTGTGTCTGCCTTTCGGATTGACTGATAATTTTATTTTCCCAACACGTCCCATTTTTCTTACTCTTTCTATGTTTCTGGTTTCCTCGATTTTTTTGCACTTTCAGTTTCTTTTCTTTCGGATTTTACCTACGTAGCCCATTATTCCCCTCTCGGACCCCACCCCGCGGTTTGATTTCGTTCTGGCTTTCATTATAAATTCACCACTTGGTCAGTAGTGGTCAGCTTACCATCATATTACCTAAGCTGCACCTGGTGTTTGCCTGACTAGGGGAACGCTGGTAGCTCGTAACAGCGTTGATCACGAGCGAGAAATAGTTTCTTTGAAAGAAGCGAACCGCTATTCTACTAAAGTCGGTAGCGGGAGCAAAGGTGAGGCAACCCTTTGAGGTCTGGGTACCCGCTTTCATCTCCGATTCAGGGGAGACAAAACTCACGTTCGTTCTGAGATTTTTGTTGTGGCCCTTGATCGCCGCAGTTAGCTCATAGAATAATATTATGTCTTATGTACGAAACTTTCTTGCGGTTGGTGTCTTCTGATGTAGACTCTAGAATAACATTTGTCTTACTCATGATTACGTTATACGCCGAACATCTGTGGAAACATGCGATGCCAGGTGGCCGGGGTTAGCGTCTCTTGTAGACTATAAATCTAGAAAGTTTTACTCAGTCAAGCACACTCGTAATTTTTTCCTGCCTGTAGATGACCAAATGAGACAAAGGCAGTGTGGGCACAAAACTAGATTGTGTTGCCTATTCTCGTCATCTCGGGGTAAGTTGATATCTTTTATAATATATGTATATTCATGATAGCTTTTATATATAACTGATAGTAGTGTGACTTGAATTATTTTAGGTGATTTCTCCCTGGTAATTAATTCAGTGATAATGTAGCGCCGTCTACCGCATTAGTTAACTGGAGCTTAAGCTGTTAGGTATCTCCTGGTGTTATTGTTTACATTGGGTTAATGGTAAACTTACGCTTACAGATACTTACTAGGTGAAGAACCTCATAGTCCGTTCAGTGCTTACCATGGGTTAAGGAGTAAGCTAAAAAAGCTGTCATTACTTTAAGGAAAGGTCAGTGGTGTAAGATTAACTTAAAACTGAATAGTGATGTGCGTGCGCTATAACACTTGAATTATAAGAGGTAGGCACTTATTACTTTCTGAGAGAAACTTCTAGTGGTTGAGTGTGGAATTATTATATGCCTACTTGTGTAGTTAGACACCAGTTTAGAACTTTCACGGCAAACCAGAAAGCAGCCACCAGTCAGAGATATAATTATATCATGTTTAAGTCACAACGTATTATTATAGCAGTAACATTGCATTTTCCATGTATTCAATTTTGGGAGGTTATTACTTTTCCCTTTTTGTGTATCGACCCCAATGGGCGCATACCATTTATTATGTAATGTCTAGTGCTGTATTTTATGTAAATTCACTTAATGTTGTAAGATGAATCGCATATCCACTCAGCTGGAACTACAGGGTTAGGTTTCCCGTATGTTGAGTTGGAAGAGGACGGAGTAGATTTTGCTGTCAGGGCATTTGCTGACAGGTACATGTATGTACAAGATATATTAGCCTATGCGAGCGCATGCTGATAATTGATAGAGTGGAAGTAATACGAGGGCGACTCATATGGATAAAGACAGCCCGAGACTATCCTAGAAATGATAACAATAATTATAAACCCCATAGTGGAGCATAACTGTTTATTATAACGTTATTGTAATTTTATTGTTTGCTTGATGTAAATGTTGTTTTTTTTGGTCTCAGTTCCAGGGTACCCCATTGCTACTGCAGGATTCCAGTCAGGTGAAGAACGTAACATTCTCATCGATCTCATGGTTCCTGAAAGCAATTAGCACCACGAGTTGTCATCTATACCTGAAGTACAACCCTTTTTGACGCCCATCCCTCTAATGGGAAATGAGCTCATGCAGTGTATAACGAGCCAGAGCAAATCTGAAATCGTATTTGACAGTAGTGGTTTCCTACTCGCCTCTTGATCACCAGTCAGAGCATAGTGGCTTCCAGCATATCGATCAGCGCAGCGTCTTCAGCAGAATTGAAAGCACCAGACTGTGTTTAAACTGAGCTCTCAGTCACAAATAAAGTTCAAACCAGCCAAACCGGATTTAAACATTGTCGTAGATTTTAGATAGGAGTATTAAGACTTGGGTTTGGTCCCTTCTGAATAGGTTGGAATGAGTGATAGACACAGTGTGAGCTGGTGAGTAGCAATGGAATTTCCACATGTGAGATGATAGAATGTGATATAGAGGCTGTCTTTGAGAATCGAGATAATCTTCTCTCTCTCTCCTATCTTCTACGACCGCTTTTAAAGGCGTCAGACAGTCTAAACACAGATATATATATATATATATTAATATATCTCTATCTACTCACGGGCACGCACATACACGTGACGACAGGTAAACACACAGACGTGGGAAAACTATAACAATGATTATACAGATAATTGGGATCGAGCTGACCAACGCACTGATTTTTTTGTTTGTTCAAGAGAGATATTTTAATTATCATATCAAAATTTCTCACAACACCAAAAAATTACATCAAGGAAAAGCATATACAAATAGTCATAAAATTTAAGAAAATGCTACAAGGATGATAGCCTGTTAAAATCTTACTCTAGGTTTAGCCCACAGCCCCGTTAAGAGAACAGATGATGGCCCAAAGAGTTATAGATACGTAGGGTTGAGGCTAAGAGTTTTTCTTCTTTTCTCGTAAATGTATGCACAGAGTTGAATAATCTGATTTAGCCTAAGAAGTAAAGAAACTCTAGCAAATAGTAACAAATTCTGCAGGTTAAACAAAAAGAATTAAGACAGTAAATGGGTGACAATCTATAACTGTAAAATAACACTCTGATCTGCGTACACTCATTCATTCAGCCATGGCCATGGATACACAGTTATACTCACAACTTTGCTCGCTGCCTCTGGGAACATACTCAATTCTAGGACCTTCACACAGACCCGAAAATGCAGTCCTTGACCAAGAAATCCCCAGTTCCAAAAGACGTACTAAACTCTCAGGGAACGATTCCTTGGGTGTTCTAATTTTTCGAATGTCTGATTAAGTCACATAAAATATTGTCCAGGCACGAAAGTTAGCAGAGCACAATGTCATTAGCTTTGGTTTCTAGAATTTAAGGAATGTCAGATCGGTGTCTACTTTCAGGAAGTTACTATATTTGGTCACCACAGTACTAGTCAAAACTCTGTCGGAATGTTTCTGATCTTTGCTTGCCACAAAGGGCTGAATTGTACTGAAGAGTTATTCTGGAAGAATTAATTCTGGCGCGAAGGCCTCTTACTTCATTTAACTGTTACAGTTCAGGTAATGAAAGTGATTTGTTTCTTCCCAAATAAAGTTCACGTACTAGAACGCTGGTAAAGTTGGGTACCACCGTTTCACTATATAAAAGAAAGAACACATATCAAATAATTTTACAATATGTACCCACTATAACTTACATTATTAAACCGCAAGTGTACTGCTTGACTTATCATTTAAATTTCCCGTAAAGTAAGTTATATTTTAAAAAAAATCATCAATCCCCATGAATTTAGGAACACGTGCGTGTTCCGTCAACATCTCATGAGGTTTCTAGCATTTGTAAGTTAGTTTAGAAAAATATGATCTCGTCTGATTTCTTAGCAGTAAAATTAACTTCATTATAGCTACATTATTGTTTAGTAAGCTAAGATATAATTTATTCTGCTATCCACTGAAACACGTCACTAGAAAATAATACAGACTATATAAATTTGGCACTCTGCGCAAAATCTAACTAGTGAAATATGAAATAAGCGACTTAACACTTTATCATTTCACAAAATACTAGATATAATATATATTACCTCACACAGAACTACAGGTAGTCGCACAACTTAAGAATTATATGCTGAATATTTAAGGAAGTCTAGAAGTTCGACAAATTGCCGAAACAAACTGAGAAACTTCGCTAACAGCTATTCTGTTTCGAACAACCTGTCTACTGCGAATATAGGAGCGAGAATGAAATTAAAGTTTCAAACTCGGGCCAATATCTTAAAATCAGACAAAGGGCCCCAACTTATTTCGCCAAGCGAAATTATCTCCCCTACTCCCAACATTTACGTCAGCTTAACGCGTGACGTAACTGCCACCAGTGACCGAGAAATGCGCGTGACAGTTGCAAATCTCAGACAACCGTCTACAACTGCGTCGTACAGATGCCGGGTTTGACACCTTAAGCTAGTGACAGGTGAAAAAATGGTAGACCAAAAGTCTGCTCTATGTCCAGCGAAACGAATTTCTCACACCTTCACGTCTTACCTGCGCGACTGACATCTGATGCAATAAGGTTACTAGTCAGTATGAGAAAGAAAAACGATGATGGGAAAGAAATATATTTTTCGCAACGAGTGATGCGAAAAAAATACAGGAAAAACAAGTACGGAAAGATAATAAAATAAAAGGATGCGGGTGAGAGAATAGGAAGAAGATGTAGGTAATTTAATGATATAAAGACCCACGTGACAGGACGTCCCCCCTTAAGATATGGAAGCACTCCATGTCTACGTTATGGAATTAAATTTCCTATAACCGTAGCTTCGGGGTGTCTGTCTTCTTCCTTCTCATCTTCCCCCTCCATCTCTCTCCAATTCCTACTCAAGTCTACTCCCCAAAGTTTCCTTCCTCTGGAATGTCTCCCATGCGCGCTTGAAAGAGCGTCGCCGCTTCTGACATTTTTGAAAGATTTCTTGTGATAGCGGTGGAATATCCCTGCCACTATCATCATCTTCGTCAGCTCTGGCTATCGTCAGGAGATGGTCGGAGGTTGGCACTGGTCTTTCCAAGTATCTCTTTAAGAGATTTAAATGGAAAACCTTCTCCTTTCCTTGAATAGAGATCTGGTAGTTAGCCTTAGAAATCTTTTTTAGGACGGTAAACGGCCCTTGCCATCCGATCTTCAGTTGGTTGTTCTCGGTAGGGAGTAACACCAAAACTTTCTCTCCTGCTTCCAGTTCTCTCTCTTTCGCGACTTTCCTGTATCGGTTAGCGTGCTTTGTGCGTGCTCGCTTAAAGTTAGTCGTTGCTAGGTCCCACCCTAGTTTCAACCTTTCCTTTAAATCCGATACGTATTTACTTGCTGAGACAACTGTCTCATCCGCCTTCTCGTCTGTCAGAGACTGAAGTAAGGCTTCAAGCGGGCCCTTAATGGGTCTGCCGAATAAGAGTGTAGCTGGCGGAAATCCTGTGGAAGTATGAGGAGATTCTCTGTAGCCAAATAATGCTGCAGGAATACAAAGATCCCAATCTTCAGGTTTCACTTGTGCCAGTTTACTTAGCATCATGTTGAGGTTTCCATTAGCACGTTCCACGAGCCCATTTCCGGCCGGAGTATATGGCTTAGTGTGGATGTGCTGGGTCCTCAAGATCTTCACGATCTCATCCATCAACAGGTTTCGGTATGGGAATCCGTTATCCGTCAACACTTGTTGAGGGAATCCCAACCGAGTGAAAATATGCACGAGGGCTTCTGCGACATGCTTGGCATCTGCGCATGTTAGCGGGATAGCTTCTGCCCATAAAGTGCATGTATCGACTAAGGTCAGGATAAACCTGTTCCTTCTTTTAGTCCTTTCTAAAGGCCCTAAAATGTCGATCACAACCCGTTCGAATGGTGTTCCCACTATTGGCATTTCACCCAAAGAGACTGGGGGTGCCCGTTGCTTGGGTGGCACACGTTGGCACTGGGCACAGGATTTGACGTACCTGATAATATCAGTGTTACTCCTGGCCACCAATAATGAGTGGTTATACGTTGGTTTGTGGCGTTCTGTCCCATATGTCCGCTGAAGGGAAGAGAGTGCCCCATTTCTAGGATTTGGCTTCTGTACTGTTTCGGTACTAGGAGCTGGTTGTAACCTTGGTCAGGCTTGCCCGTTCTCCGATAAAGTACGCCATCCTCAGAAAAAATGTCCCCGTGCTGTTTGGGTTCCTTAGCCATGGGCAGTTTCCTAAAGCAGGGTGCCAAAGTAGGGTCCTTGTATTGCGCTTCTTTAAGTTCCATAGGTAACAAATTTGGCGCAGGCTCCCGTTCCTTCTTGGTTTGCCCTCTTGTAGTTACTGCTGCCACAATCGGCTCTTCCGGTTTCCCAATACACACGTATCTCCCGCCAAGTATGACTGGGTAGATGGGATCATCCATAACAGCCGCTTTGATCACGCCTCTGACAAAGTCAGAGTGTATCTCCACCAATGCGATGGGAAGCGCTGTAGGTGCATCACTCTTACGAACTCCACAAAGTTTGACGGTCTCTGCTGTCTTTTGACCAGGTTTGTCCAGGTTTCTGGCAACAATGCAATCGTAAGAAAGCCCCGTGTCAAATAAGCAAGAAGTTTGAGAACCGTTCAAAGTAACAGTACCTCGCGTTGAGGGTCTATCCCCAACAGGTTGGGAATCACTGTCAATAATTCCGCCTTGCGAGACTGTCAATAAGCATCCGATGCGTTTCGGCTCGGTATGCTCGGTCTGATCATATGTCCCGTGCTCAGGGGTTCTCCCTTTGCCACCTTGTCCTTTCTGGCTACGCTGCCATGTAGGGCGGTCGGGTTGATCAGACTGTTTGGGGTGGTTGGGGTACTTGTTCTTGTAGAACTTGGATTTTTCAGGAGGGGGGTTTTGAGGTCCAGTTTCTCTGTGGTTATTTGGTTAGAAGCCTGAGAAGATTGCTCTAGGTTATGTTTTCGAAAATGCTCCTCTGTCGGTTTCCGCTTTGTGGCCGGTAGCTCAGACTTTTCTAAAATGTCTTCAAGTTTTTCTGCCCCCTGCTCAGCGAGAAATCTCCGGGTATCCGCAGACAAAGTGTTCTTTATTTGTTCTGTTAAAACAAATTCCTCAAGACCTTCATAGGTAGAGGGGAGCTGCGAGAGCTCAAGGCACTTTGTCAAATATCCCTTTAGACGGGAAGAGAACTGGTGAAAAGATTCAGAATTCTCCTTTCTGCTGTTGCGAAACAGTTGCAAAAATTTGCGAGCGTTCATTTCAAAGCGCTCCAGTAACGCTTTCTTCAACAGATCATAGTTGTCTTGTTGGCTACTTTCCAGTTTGGCGTAAACATCATACGCAGAACTTTTCAAAGCCTGGGAAAGCTTCATGTTCCAACGCGACCTCTCTAAACCGTACAGAGTTGCAATTTTCTCAAATTTTTCTAGCCAAGTGTCAATCTTCTCATTTGGACAAGGGAAAGATTCTAGTGGAAAAGACATAGCAGTGAGATGAGTAGATTGAGTGTTAGAAGGATCAGTTAAGGAAGAATGAGGAGAAGACTCTCCATTGCTGGAGGTAGAGGCAGCACCACGACTTTGAAGTTCAAGAGCTTTAAGAGCCAACTCATGTTGTCTCTACCTCTCCTTCTCATGCTCTCTCCTCCCTTCCTTCTCATGCTGTCTCTCCTTCTCTTTTTCCTCATGCTGCATCCTGCGAATTTCCATTTCTTCCTCAATCTTCTTCTGCTGTAATAGCCGGTCTTCCGCTTCTTTCCTCCTAGCTTCTTCTTTTTCCTCTTTAGCTTCAGCTGCTTTCCTCTCCGCATCATATCTCTCAAGTTCGTCCCTGACAAATGCTTTCGCTTCCTCTCCTTCCAGTCCCTCCTCTCTCGCTTCTTCCCTGAGGAGTTGTCTAAGCTTTGCCCTCTCGGCCATATTATGTCAGTGACTGAGACTAGTGGAGAACGAAAATAGGAAAAAGGATACACTGGTTCCTACCACTTACGAGAAAAAAAATTACCAAAAATCAAAAGATGATATCCTTAACCCTGGGATACCTCCTCCAAATTAAAATCTAACTATCGCTGCTATTATCGGCAATAAAGCACTTAATGCAAAACACGACTACGCCAACTAAATGGTAGTTAAGATTACTTCTGAAAAATAAGTTGCTACAGTGGAAAAGCAAAATAATTATTGCAAAAATTAAAGAGAAAAATAATCCCTTAATTATAAAGTCCACTATCAAGTTCACCCCTGAAGACAGTTAGGGTAAGGGAGGCAATTAATCTGGACAAATAGTCCGAAACGCACTCCTTAGCTTTTGCTCAAACACCTACTTCTTCAAAACCCAGTGAATGTTATACACTCACTACTTTACCAGCGTTTAGTATTACAAAATCAGTAATTAACATATATTCCGACAATCAACCTGTAACTGAAATGTATATTATTTCTAAATGCTGTGGAAAAAAACTATCAGTTTGTGTGGTCAGCACGCCCGTAAACAGATCGTTAGTCTAGGGGATAAATTATTTAAAATAAAACTCACAAGACAATCACCCTCTTACTCTATTACAGAATAAAGAATCCTAAATACAAAATCCAGATAGACGAGTCCACATTTGTCGTACTCGTCTTCCTATTCTAAGTTCAAAAATCCTACGGACGAGAACCCATTTGTCGTACTCGTCTTCCTATTCTAAGTTCAAAAATCCTACGGACGAGAACCCATTTGTCGTAGATTTTAGATAGGAGTATTAAGACTTGGGTTTGGTCCCTTCTGAATAGGTTGGAATGAGTGATAGACACAGTGTGAGCTGGTGAGAAGCAATGGAATTTCCACACGTGAGATGATAGAATGTGATATAGAGGCTGTCTTTGAGAATCGAGATAATCTTCTCTCTCTCTCCTATCTTCTACGACCGCTTTTAAAGGCGTCAGACAGTCTAAACACAGATATATATATATATATATATATATTAATATATCTCTATCTACTCACGGGCACGCACATACACGTGACGACAGGTAAACACACAGACGTGGGAAAACTATAACAATGATTATACAGATAATTGGGATCGAGCTGACCAACGCACTGATTTTTTTTTGTTTGTTCAAGAGAGATATTTTAATTATCATATCAAAATTTCTCACAACACCAAAAAATTACATCAAGGAAAAACATATACAAATAGTCATAAAATTTAAGAAAATGCTACAAGGATGATAACCCGTTAAAATCTTACTCTAGGTTTAGCCCACAGCCCCGTTAAGAGAACAGATGATGGCCCAAAGAGTTATAGATACGTAGGGTTGAGGCTAAGAGTTTTTCTTCTTTTCTCGTAAATGTATGCACAGAGTTGAATAATCTGATTTAGCCTAAGAAGTAAAGAAACTCTAGCAAATAGTAACAAATTCTGCAGGTTAAACAAAAAGAATTAAGACAGTAAATGGGTGACAATCTATAACTGTAAAATAACACTCTGATCTGCGTACACTCATTCATTCAGCCATGGCCATGGATACACAGTTATACTCACAACTTTGCTCGCTGCCTCTGGGAACATACTCAATTCTAGGACCTTCACACAGACCCGAAAATGCAGTCCTTGACCAAGAAATCCCCAGTTCCAAAAGACGTACTAAACTCTCAGGGAACGATTCCTTGGGTGTTCTAATTTTTTCGAATGTCTGATTAAGTCACATAAAATATTGTCCAGGCACGAAAGTTAGCAGAGCACAATGTCATTAGCTTTGGTTTCTAGAATTTAAGGAATGTCAGATCGGTGTCTACTTTCAGGAAGTTACTATATTTGGTCACCACAGTACTAGTCAAAACTCTGTCGGAATGTTTCTGATCTTTGCTTGCCACAACGGGCTGAATTGTACTGAAGAGTTATTCTGGAAGAATTAATTCTGGCGCGAAGGCCTCTTACTTCATTTAATTGTTACAGTTCAGGTAATGAAAGTGATTTGTTTCTTCCCAAATAAAGTTCACGTACTAGAACGCTGGTAAAGTTGGGTACCACCCTTTCACTATATAAAAGAAAGAACACATATCAAATAATTTTACAATCTGTACCCACTATAACTTACATTATTAAACCGCAAGTGTACTGCTTGACTTATCATTTAAATTTCCCGTAAAGTAAGTTATATTTAAAAAAAAATCATCAATCCCCATGAATTTAGGAACACGTGCGTGTTCCATCAACATCTCATGAGGTTTCTAGCATTTGTAAGTTAGTTTAGAAAAATATGATCTCGTCTGATTTCTTAGCAGTAAAATTAACTTCATTATAGCTACATTATTGTTTAGTAAGCTAAGATATAATTTATTCTGCTATCCACTGAAACACGTCACTAGAAAATAATACAGACTATATAAATTTGGCACTCTGCGCAAAATCTAACTAGTGAAATATGAAATAAGCGACTTAACACTTTATCATTTCACAAAATACTAGATATAATATATATTACCTCACACAGAACTACAGGTAGTCGCACAACTTAAGAATTATATGCTGAATATTTAAGGAAGTCTAGAAGTTCGACAAATTGCCGAAACAAACTGAGAAACTTCGCTAACAGCTATTCTGTTTCGAACAACCTGTCTACTGCGAATATAGGAGCGAGAATGAAATTAAAGTTTCAAACTCGGGCCAATATCTTAAAATCAGACAAAGGGCCCCAAATTATTTCGCCAAGCGAAATTATCTCCCCTACTCCCAACATTTACGTCAGCTTAACGCGTGACGTAACTGCCACCAGTGACCGAGAAATGCGCGTGACAGTTGCAAATCTCAGACAACCGTCTACAACTGCGTCGTACAGATGCCGGGTTTGACACCTTAAGCTAGTGACAGGTGAAAAATGGTAGACCAAAAGTCTGCTCTATGTCCAGCGAAACGAATTTCTCACACCTTCACGTCTTACCTGCGCGACTGACATCTGATGCAATAAGGTTACTAGTCAGTATGAGAAAGAAAAACGATGATGGGAAAGAAATATATTTTTCGCAACGAGTGATGCGAAAAAAATACAGGAAAAACAAGTACGGAAAGATAATAAAATAAAAGGATGCGGGTGAGAGAATAGGAAGAAGATGTAGGTAATTTAATGATATAAAGATCCACGTGACAAACATCAAGTACGCAGGCCTAATTTCATGCGCTGGATAATAGCGCATTGGACCGGTTGTCCTAAATTGACCTCGTCTTGTGTGTGTTTCTGGTCATTCAAAACCCCCGCACGTATTAGCGGTCAGCCGAATATAGACAGAGTAATCTACAGCCTATCTTGCTGTTAGTGTGTGACCAACGGCGCATAGATAGCGCCTCCAGTGGATTTATAGCGTACTTCATCACCTATAGGAGGATATACATATAAAGACACTAACTGGAGTTAATGAATTTGGTTCCACAGAAGCGGAAAGATTAGGAACTCTGTTTATTTATTTGTCGATCTTCTACAGGAGGGTTTTTTGTGTTGGTGGATTGTTTGTTCATTGGTGTTTAATTGGATATTTGTTAACTTGATGTGAATATTGATGCCTTTCTTATGTTGTTATGCTGATATACTTATTTTCATATATTTTCGTCCTTCAAGAACCTTTCATAAATTTTACTCATTTATTAACGACCCTTCATCCATACTTAATATTGCAGCTCTTACTATTGTCTCTATTTGACCAGAGAAAGGAGAGAGAGCGGGTGGTTCTTAAGACTATATAAGTGTGTTGAGGCTTGGAAAGAGAGATAGCTTTAATGAATCCTCTTCCAGGTTTGTCTCAAGTTCACCCTATTTTACACATTATCTGTCTATAATTCAGTCAGTTCACTCTCATTGTCGATTTCACTACAATTGTCTGACTCGACAAATACTCTAAAACCTTAACTCAACCACGACAGTCTACCTTTGCATACGTTTGTTTGTTCACGAGCATTTTTATGCCTGTTAGTGTTTCTGAATATTTATGCTTATGTCTTTGTGTGGGTGCACTTTGATTATAAGCTCGTGTCTTTGTGTGTGTTTGGGCGCGCTGCAAGCAGTCAGACTCACCTGTTCTATTCTTCTCTTTACCTATAGCATAACCGATATTAATAGAAATCAGCTGCTGACAATCAAGAAAAGTACTTTCATATTATTAACTTTTATGTGAAATGTGGTGGAGTTGTATAGTTTTAGCTTCTCGGTTTCCATGTTATGAGCCTCGCAGTTTTTGTTTTAAAATCTTATGTTTAGTTGGGCTATTTCAACTTTCATTCAAACTGTTAACAATAGAACAAACTTGTTTACAAATGTGGTTTGTCGTAGTGAGATCAGTAAGCATGTAAGTTACAATTGCTTGGATCCTACCGTCTTACACAGTACGTATCTTTATGTGGCAATTTGTTTGACATGACGAGGTTGCCAGCCCAAACATGCACAGCCGCATATTAGTCGCCATGTACGACATGCATGAGTGTGTAGTAGTCATATTCTTTCTGTGTATCTTGAGAAACCCTGCAGGAACTACGCCAGGATATTTGATTGTCTCAGCTCATTTCATTATTGTCTCAACTATTTTCCTGTAATGTCAAAGTATTTGTAGTCATTAACGTGAATGCTGCGTCAATATTTATTTATAATGCTGATATAATAGTGGGTGTATATAACTACTGTTCCCTCTTTATTATTCATATCACTTTGTCTGCGATGTACTGACTAGTGTTTTACTTCCTGGTTCATATATAGTTTCGTTGCAAACAGATGCAGCTAAGTGATCGGTAGGTTATGACTACACTGGTTCCAGGATTATAGAGTCAAAGCTGCCAAAGAGTGTGTAAGCGCTAATACCCGCCTGTAGCCACGTAGACACTGCTCATTTATCAGCCCGTAGCGGCCTTGAACAAACGAATGCATAGTCTTCCTGTCACGTGCCATCAGCTCAAGGTCTTTCCATGTCGTCATCCCTTTCATGTCTGTCTACAGTTCTCTTCTCCACATGTTTTTTTTTTCGCATCCTTCCACATCTCTTCCATGGGGATTCCACAACAAGGATTGCCTTGTAATTCTATCAGTATGTTTCCTCAGTGTATGTCCTATCTATCGTTAGCATCTTCCTCTCACTCTTGTACACTGCTCATCGAATTCCTGAAAATAGTCTACATTTTCTTGTCACATTCTTCATGAGTACACGCTGCTTCTTGCACACATTGATCCTGCACCGTTACCTCAGACCAATATCAACCATTCTTCACCCTCTCCCTTGTTTATTGTGTCTCATGTATTGCTGTCTCACAAGCTGGTGATGCGGTATTTTTGTTATTTTTTCCCCAGCTGTTTTCTTTATCTATCGTCGTATTCTGGAATATGCTAAGCTCTTGCTAATTTACACCTTGGTAGGGCATACAACGATATGTGTTAGCATTACAGAATAGGTTATAGGCCGTATTATATGGCGGTGCTACAAAGGTTTACATTCGTGAATTTATCAAGCGAATATATTTTGTTTTTCTCATGGAAAGGTGAGACTCGTATATGTTAACATTAGAGGACTCAAGAGCTCATAAATTATTCGTTCTGTCTGAGCCCAGTACTCCAAATATATTGGAACTAAATGGCGCGAAACGGGAACAATGGGGGGGGGGGGTGGGGCGAGGGGGGAACGCTGCCTCAGACAGAACCATATTTTCTTAGACCACGTATTGCCCCTCATTGCCAAATCAGGATCCCCTAAGAAGCATCTGTATAACGGCGACATGACCATATGTAATAGAAGAATCGGCATGGTGCTGAGAAATATCAGGTTTCCAGAACGCACCTTTTAAGGTACAAGTCGCTTTGCGCACCATTGTCCACCCAGACGTTATGCAGCTTTAATTAGCTGCATATCTAACGTCAGTTATGACCCCCCGTCCCACAGCTTCAAACACCAGCTACTCAGCATCGCCACACAACCAAGGTTAACCAGTGAAACCAGTTTCCAAGATTACTGAAGTGCATGAAACAGATTATAATGTCCTTTAAAGCGACAACATTGTCCGACCGACGACCCTACACAACAACAATCTGAAGCCCACTCCATTCCAAAAGGTCTGCAAATATACTAGCTTAACCAACGAATCCTTTATGTACAAAGATTTCCCCACTTACGCTGTTATTGTTTGTTGCAAACTGTTATTGTGACTTGTACAGCTGTCGTGGTATGAAGTGATGATCAGGAGTGGCCGACATGGTGTGTGAGGGGTATAGATAAGTCCATAGACGCGAATGGGTATAGGTCCTTGATCAACTATTCATAGTACACACACACCCTCATACCACATGTAGAAGTCAGGAAGGTTGAAAACGACTTGTACGGTTCCAACTATTTATTACGATACAACACGTATATGTTGACATCAAAAATATATACTGTCATTAGGACAAGGTTCAAGCACATCAACATCATGTAGATAATATTAGTTCACTGCATCCAATACAACAGAGACTCTGAACAGACTGCAGGTATCGCAGTGCTAGCAGTACGTCAGTAATTCCTCTCTACCTTCTCTGACGAAATAAGCCATGTAAAACTCTGGCCAAATAAGCCGCATAAGTGCCGGGCTCGAAATATCTAATGTTCTCTGTATATCCTCTGACAAAACAGGTCAGGAAAAATCTCTAGCAAAATAAGCCGCATAAGTGCCAGGCTCGAAATATCTAATGTTCTCTGTATATCCTCTGACAAAACAGGTCAGGAAAAATCTCTGCTACAAAATAGCGTAAAAAGTACTTTTACCTTTACTGTCATCCAGGAATAAGTCACTTAAACATACGCCATATCCTTGGCTCTCAAAAATATACCAGGGGAAAATCTCAGACATTTCTATCACACAAAAACTCTGTTCCCTGATCACACAGACAGAGAAAAAATGGCTGAACACCCTCTCAGCTCAAAACGCCCAGGCCGACTGTCACGAGATACAGTCACCCGGTCCCGCCAAACCATCACGCATGCGCGAATCCTCGCGTGGCATGAGTTTAGCCCACACGAGAACAATCTGGAACGTTCTCGTAAACTGTTCTAGAAAAATCTATAGACAGAAAATCTTAAATGACCAAATGGCAAGTCAAGGGAGAT